>JAUTBT010040290.1:7087-17322 GCA_032361225.1 Lepetodrilus schrolli | reverse complement strand
TGCGGGTTTCCTCCTGCCCTAAACTGACAAGTCGTGATATAAGTGAAAGAATCTTGAAAGCGACTTAAAACCTCAATGCAAAAAAAAGGCTGGTGCAGGAGGGTGTGTGTTTGTGTGTGTGTGTGTGTATTTGTTTGTGTGTGTGTGTGTGTGTGTGTGTGTGTGTGTGTGTGTGTGTGTGTGTGTGTGTGTGTGTGTGAATTCATACACACATGCAAAACTGTTTGACGGGGGTTTCAGATTAACTGCAATGTACCGATGAAACATCGTAATTATTTGAAAACAGACATGTATAATCATACAAGTATAATGTTTTGAATAGTATAAACAGTGATAAATCCTTAAAATGACGCATTTGGTGTCACAAATAAAATATGTAGGTCTTTAAGTGCAAATTGTCCTTGTCACTTTTACTTGAGACTTAAATTGAAACCATTGTTTGAAATTTCAAAGAAAATCATAAGCCTACTTTCAATTCAAGCTGATTTGTTTTTCCCATTCCCAAACCTGATAAATAGAAGGAAAGAAAAGTGGTGGTTAGAACAATTACTTGAATATCCTGTGGTTTTCCACTGTTTGCCACTTCAGGAGATGTCAAACATTCATTGGAGTCCTGAGGCCAGACACAATCACCATAGTTACGATGGTAATATTGGTTTGACCTTTTAGCACTAAGATGGGTGACAACAGATCAATGCTAGTTTTGTCAGAGGGGAATTTTCCAAGAATACCTGTCAATGTGTTTTTCTCGGTTTCAAAATGTAATTTTCATGCTTAGAAGTTAAATAATTGTCCTGTCAGTTACATATATACACATCCACTAATATATATATATATATATATAGTGTTAATGATTTTTTTTGCATTGGGGCTTAGAGCCGGGGTATCAAGATTCTTTCAGTTATATCGCGGCTTGAATAACCACATTACCACTATACAGACAGTGCATCCCATCAATATAACATCGGAAGGGTAACTTCCGCGAACATTGATACCGGGCTCCCAGGTTGGGATTGAACCCGGAACATTTGGCTCTGAAGTCCAAACGTTCTGACCATTGTGCCACCCAGGCCCCTTTATAGTGCTGAAGTGCAACACCCTGCCCATCAGACCATTAGAAGCATCACACCCAGCTGCTCAATGGAGGTGACCTTGATAGTATTGATGGATGGTGTCATCCCACATATGCAACAAGTCTCTATTAGATCTATATTTATAGACAGTGAGGTTACCATTTTGGCCCAGTTGGTAGAGCATTGCTCGCAATCCTACGACTCGGGTTTGAATCCGAGGATTGGCACAGTGCTCTAGCCGTTACATTTGTATAGATGTACATTTATACTTCCACTACTAGATATGCCTGATACTCCCAGCTTGGGTACTACTTTGAACCCTCGATATAACGCCCTTCACTACATTGTGGATTCGCTTAAACCATGGGGTCAACTGTGGATCCTATTTTTTAAAGTCATCACAGTATACTTGTGTACTTCAACCTGTTTCAACCAGCTATTGAACACACGGAAGTTTCAGTGTAGTGTTTTGTGAATACATGTGAGGTAAGTCACTGGGAGACTTGTTCTGAGCCATTATTTTAGAAGCATCTCAATTTATGACTGGACAATGTTCACCTGTTCAATAGTGACTGTTCTGTTCTATGTACTAGTAGTGACTGTTCTGTTCTATGTACTAGTAGTGGCTGTTCTGTTCTATGTACTAGTAGTGGCTGTTCTGTTCTATGTACTAGTAGTGGCTGTTCTCTATATGTCCCCTAGTGATTGTTCTGTCGCTATAGTGACTGTTCTGTTCTATGTACTAGTAGTGACTGTTCTGTTCTATGTACTAGTAGTGGCTGTTCTGTGCTATGTACTAGTAGTGACTGTTCTGTTCTATGTACTAGTAGTGGCTGTTCTGTGCTATGTACTAGTAGTGGCTGTTCTCTATATGTCCCCTAGTGATTGTTCTGTCGCTATAGTGACTGTTCTGTTTTATGTACTAGTAGTGGCTGTTCTGTTCTATGTACTAGTAGTGACTGTTCTGTTCTATGTACTAGTAATGGCTGTTCTGTTCTATGTACTAGTAGTGACTGTTCTGTTCTAGTGACTGTTCTGTTCTATGTACTAGTAGTGGCTGTTCTCTATATGTCCCCTAGTGATTGTTCTGTCCCTATAGTGACTGTTCTGTTCTATGTACTAGTAGTGGCTGTTCTCTATATGTCCACTAGTGATTGTTCTATCCATATCATAACTTCTGTTCTATGTACTAACAGTGGCTGTTCTCTATATGTCCCCTAGTCATTGTTCTGTCCCTATAGTGACTATTCTGGTCTATGTACTAGTAGTGGCTGTTCTCTTTATGTCCACTAGTGATTGTTCTATCCATATTGTGACTTCTGTTCTATGTACTAGCAGTGGCTGTTCTCTATATGTCCCCTAGTGATTGTTCTGTCCATATCATGACTTCTGTTCTATGTACTAGCAGTGGCAGTTCTCTATATGTCCCCTAGTGATTATTCTGTCCATATCGTGACTTCTGTTCTATGTACTAGCAGTGGCTGTTCTCTATATGTCCCCTAGTGATTGTTGTGTCCCTATAGTGACTGTTCTGTTCTATGTACTAGTAGTGGCTGTTCCCAATATGTTCCTTAGTGATTGTTCTGTCCCTATAGTGGCTGTTCTGACCCCTTATGGATGGTATACATTCTATCCATGAACATGTACATTATAGAAACAGACAGGTGTATTTGTAAACACTAGTAAGCCAGATTAGGCGGGTGGTAGCGCAGTGGTAGAACAGTTGGAGGTTCAAATCCCGCCCCGGGGGCTCAGCATCAATGTTCACGAAAGTGACCTTTCTGACGCGATATTGTCAGTACAAGCCGATGCTCCCAAATTTACTGCAACATTCAGCGCTACGGATGTTGCAGGTTTCCTCCTGCCCTAAACTGACAAGTCGTGATACAAGTGAAAAAATCTTGAAAACTTTAGGGCAAATAAGCTAAATTATCCGTGGTTTATGGGTCAGGCGAACATTGACTGACCACGAAATTGGCATTCTTCCTACACCCTATATCTACATTTAAATACCACCTTAATCACTTGGATCCGTCTTCGTACATGCATGATATGTGAACGTTATCATACACGTGTAATATGTTTTACAATTCTTTGAAAACTCATAATTTTCAGATACAAAAGTGGGTAAATCCACATACGCATAGTATAGAATGCAGCGCAGAAATGCCTTCTTTCCGGTTTTCAGTTCCTCCAAGACTGGGGCCCCGTCTAATGAGATATCCAGACTAGAAGCCCCGCCATGGCGGGCAGTCGCTCGGCTCTATCAAAATACGATTCGATACGGACCAAGGGGAGTGTTTACATTTCTTAGGGGTGTCGCTTGCACCCATGTGTAACAGTTTTGCCTAGGAAGCGACGGTGCGTGCTGTATGTATCGCCGGCGGCGGTAACACTGTGCTTACATTGAGATTCACAGAGTGCACGTATGAAGAGATAGTTATTGTATGGAGAGTGAAGAATGCGTCGATTTAACATGCATGTACGTGTATCTGCTATTGTATTACAGATACAAAATACGAATGCAAGAGGGACATATAGTGCAAGCCTATACATCCATGGAGATAATTATTTTAAATTACTTACCTAAATACAGCTCTTGCCTCGATGTTAGGAAGTACTTTTTTTTTAGTGCGATTACTTACTCAACTCAACGTTTTGTTCACAAATTCACATATAAAGTTTGAACTTGAACATAAAATCCTATTCAAAATGATTCGTGATTTTGCGGCCTGAATTCGAGATTGTCAATATATATATATATATATATATAATTTTATGTTCACAACTAAAATAAAGCATGGGAATTTGTGAACAAAACATTGATTTGAGCATAAAATCGTACTAAAAAGTGTCATAACCTTGGGGCCTGGTATTGAAAATACATTATATGAAAACACCCGCATGCATGTACAATGGGCACACATACTTTATAGATTCATCCGTGGTGGATAAACACCATACATTAAATGAATGCACTAAATAGTGCATTTGAAACATCCCGGGTGGTATAAATAATATATACAATTGTAATATATATTACCACAGCCTGTGAGTTGAATACACAAAGCACATCGTATGAATACCTTAAAAAGAATACTAGTATACGAATACAGCCGAAGCCTGTGTTGTGGTTGTATAAATAACTATATTTGAATACAGACCGTGTGGTGTAAGATAATACTGCTTCAAAATTGTTGTACTAGAAATGTTCTATTTATGTGTTTATCGTCGAGTAAAAATAAATAAATAAATAAATAATAGAAAACCAAAAAGAAAAGAAATAATACCAGTCAAATAAATCAACTACACTGTACGTGCGTGTGATCACTAATATAAAAATGGCTCCAGATATATACATCAATATATCTCGATAGTTCTCATGCTATGTTCCCATCACAAACAGGACATCTCTGGTTGCTACGGTAACATGCCCCAACAGCACCAATAGGTGCCACGAGGACCCGGATGGAAGTATCAACGCCATACTGCCTGTGTTTTGTATAGCGTCAGAGCGTGACAGTGTTTGTGTGTAGTTCTCAGCCCTCCGTGTCTTTAATGGTCCCCATCGATCATATTTCGCTTTGGAACACACACGAACAAGTGATGGAACATTGACAAACTAGCTAATGCGTATACTTTGCAGGTATCAGAGAGCCCGAGTACGTACTTGTATTATGTATACACAAGAAGAGCATTTATATATTAAATTATGGATATCCCATAGATATATCTGGATTTGAAGATCATCATAGACGTTGATAGTATTTCATTATACATTAGGATTTTCATAGTAGAATATGCTGTAATTAGACTTAACTACAGGCGATGTCACACCGAGCACGATATCAATAACGATAACAAGATCGTTGAGGAATATCGTAATTTAGCGTAAAATATCGTATCCGGCCCCGAGGTTACGAAACTATTTTGATTACGATTTCATGTTCAACTTAAAGTTTTATTCACAAATCCCCATATAGAATTTGAGCTTGAGAATGAAATCGTAATCTCGGGGCACTATAACGATACCGATGACGAGATTACATTCTACATTTTGCGCATAGAACAACATTCTGAACGATCTTTTTTTTATTTTTTTTATCTCGCTTCAGTCCGTATGTTTTTGCGTAATTATGGCGGGAGATATAGTAGATCCATCATGAAATTTAACCTCTGAAAAATACGTTAGTGTAATATCCTATCGCTCGATATTGTCGTTAAATTTTTTTTCTGATGCGTTTCACCTTGTAAGATATTAAATGTAGTCGGCTAAAGGATTTTTGTATACTAATGAAATATATATTGTTTTAAAATAACCAAGAGGTTGATCAAGTGGCAGTGAATGTTTTGAATTTATTACATTAAATAGTTATTCGCTTCGGTGCCAACGGAGTTCAAATTCGCGAGTTCAATGTTCGCGAAAGTTTTGCGATGTTAAATAGGCATAATGGCCGTCGTTTCGAGGATGGTGCATAGTAGGAAAGTGACATTCCAACGAAGTAAAATATATATATAAACAAAACAAACAAACAACAACCAAAATATATATATATATATATATATATAGATTATCTAGACAACATTTACAAATGGCAAAATGTCCGTGAGAGAGTTGCTTTAAACTGACAAGCAGTGATATAAGTGAAATAATCTTGAAAGCTGTTCTAAACACTTAAATTTAAAATATTTAAAAATATTTCGTAGGTTAGTGTATTTGAAGAGACAGTAAAATCGTTCTGTGGTGAAATGGATTTGATATTTTCTCCCTGAGAAGTAGTAAATATATATATGCACGTACATCAAACAGTTCTGCTTGTAGTACTGGCACTTATCGATACCAATAAGCACGAATGTCCGTCGGTGGAAACATTAGAGCTACTCTACAAACTTAATAATAAGTTCTTAATTTACGTCGGTTTAATGCCTACTCATATGTTAAATTAAAATCAGATCTCGTTTCGAACCCTAATCAAAATGTTGACATTTTTTTTATAAAGAGCAGACATAGCGATGTCCAAATATCTGAGCTTTCGGAGCTTATTTTATTCTAGTGTGCGTCTAAAGTGCTGTATTTCCTAATATTTATACAGCAATAGTTGACTGTACATACTGTTTTTCTTCTTTACCAATTCCCAATATGTATTAGGCCTACATAATATTATATCATTACATCCGTGACGAAACAAACAGGACTAAAGTGTGCAATGTCCATACTTGGGAAAGCCAAGGGGTTTGTATAACTTGAAATTGATCAGTTTGTTGTTCGACATGTTCAACATATAATAATACTAATAACAACAACAACAACAATAATAATAGTAATAGTAATAGTAATAGTAATAGTAATAGTAATAACAGTCCACTTACACATATATCGCTTATTACTCCATGGATAATGCATGTTCATGTCAGAAAACTAGTCCGAATAAGTTTTATCTTGAATTTAGTCGATTTACAGTTTTTTTATTCATGTAATTTATTTTAAAATTGCAGTATTTGTCATTATACATTTGATAATTTAGTACAATAGCAAATGTAAGAACAAACACCACTTCAATTTTAGTAAGTAAAACCACTAGTTAAATTCTTGTTTCGCTTGTCGGGCTAGTTAAATTCCTGTCAATTGTGAAATCAAATTATTCATGTCGATCTGATCACGGTCACACTCCAATGCATTGACTCAGATAAGTACATAATTATGCTGTTTCTGGAACTTCATGAACAAAGTTTATAATTTACTAGTATGTATTTGTCTCACAAATAATTAAATATAATATTTAAATAGTTATGACTAGTGAAGCGAAATTAATAAATAGCAGCGCTGTTAATTGTACATATCAATATAGATTCAGATACAGGTAAATATATACTAGTGATAATTAGTACATGTGCGTAGATACTTATAACAACTAACGTAAAAAGTCAACTAACTGTGATGTTATGCATTTATATATAAACTGTAGGTCACATATGAAATTATTAGCGAAATGAAATACAATAATTTTGCCGAAGATAAAATACAATAAGAAAATTAATTAAAGTAGAATCGAAAAGTATTTCTGTTACTTAATCATTTACAATTCATCTTATATCGCATATATTTCTAACTAAAATGTAGGGCTGGGCCTACTCATAATTAAACTACTAGCGCTTGTTAAGTATAATACAATAGTGGAACCAAAAAGATATAGGCAAAAATTATTAATCGAATTTAAAATTTACTTCGTAATATCTCAATTATCAAGGGATCGCTGTGATTGTTTTACTTTATTTCCATAAAAATAATATTTGGAGCATGACAATAGTTCGTAATAGTTCGTAAAATGCGTATGTTCTATTTTATTTACTTCTTTTATATTTGGCAACATGTAATTTTCCATCAACTGGTACTATGTTGTATAGTAAATATCCTTAAACGATCTCAACGATATCATTTCTATTGACAATAATGTCAGGGTTGATGTAGAAAGTTCAGATGTATCCATTTTCACAGGTGATAGTGTCAGACAACACCGCCGATGATTGTAGGTCGACTCATTCCCTCTGTAAGTCCTCTGATCATTTTCACTCCGCTGAAATATCTGCAGTGACCCCCGAATTTGAGCACATTCCTAGCTAACCTGAAAAAAAGAGTAAATCTGCGCATGCTCGACGATGCTAGGCGTCTGGGCCGAGGTGCAGGTGAAGAACGAATTCATTACACACGTTAAAACTGCCACAATCCGCCGGAATCGGCGTTCCTTTGGGTGTTTTTCTCCGACATGAATGATTCCCCGGGCCAGGGAGCTCGTCAATGCTTCATCAGGCGCACATGCAAGCCTGCCTAGCCGCAATTTGTTGTGTATTCTGTGGCTTAGAAGTCTTCTTCGACACCCGAAACAAATGACGCGATGACAAGATGGCGGTTCACACACATCAGTTGCTCGTTCGCGTTTCTCATCATTGCACAGATGTGATAATTTGCCCAGGTCCAAACTCTCACAAATCTTCCACGCAGAAGCTAAATAAAAAAAAGGAAGGAAAAAAGAAACCCTTTTCCCCTTTCCAGTCGATGACGCGCCGACATCCATGAGTTTCACAAACATGGCGATAACCTGGGGACAAGTGCTGTAATTTTGATGATGGCTTCTCTCTGCAAAGCATGCCATGAATATTGTTTCCTCCTTAGCCACATCAACGGATAGTTCAATATCATTTTAGCTATTTGCAAGATATTTCTAACGTGTGCTGATACAGCGATACATGAGTGTCGGTATATTGCTATGGTACACATAATAATCAATACGTTAATAAAAATAATAATATACAACTATCATAGTTGTTGTGGTTTATTCACAAAATATTCCTAAATGATAGAATGGTTTCAATGTCAATGAAACTGACCAGACTCTCTTCTGGTATTAGGGCATTGGCGACAAGGACTATCAAAACCAGGAGCGAGAGCTATCGAGATTGATGTAAAATTATTGACATTCTATACGTAAATTGAGTGACGCAATAATGTAAAATCATAATACTTGTTTATATGTACTTAGATAATAAGATTTGATTTATTATAATTTTAAATAATTTATTCCATCCCAAAATTGTCCCATCCCAAATCATGATATCCTTGAAGCAAGTCCAATTGAATAGGGTTATTATATTAGCGCATGAATGTATAATTATCATGGTAGTGCGTATTTTACTTAATGTATTCACCGGTCAAACTTTTAGGCAACTACAAGCATGAGAAGAATACACCAGGTAATCTGCATGTGGCTGAATTATGAAAGTGAACTAACTTTCGGTCAAATCGTTCTCGGTATACATACGCAGGAATTGAAATTAAAGGTTAATAGAGATGAGTGTTGTTACTTTATAACGTTCACTCATAAGTTTATATCTGAATATGATGGGCCCAGAATGTTTAATGTAGCGTTTTCATTACAACCCAATTTATCATTGGCATATTGACCATAGCTGTTATACAATTTGGATCCGAGATTCTGAAACTTTTTGAGTACGATTCCATGTTCAAACCCAAATTGTATATGGGAATTTGTGAACAAAACCTTGAGTTGAGCATAAGTTTATGCTCAAAAAGATTTCATAATCTCTGATCCAAATCTCTGAAATGAGGTTCAGTTCCACAGTTCCACACACACACACACACACACACACACACACCCACACACACACACACACACACACACACACACACACATACACACACAATCTAAAACAAATAGAGCATCTAATGAATAAAGTGATATTCGAAGATCTGTTGGTAGATAATAGCATTCATGAAGCAACGTCAATTCTACAGAAATACACTGGAAAGTTGGAAACAATATACTTGTGTGGACATACTTACAATTAACATTACGTTTGACCATGAAATATGCAAACAAACAGTTATTGTATGCCTTTAACGTCTGTCAAGGACCTTATAATTATCTCTGTTCTGTACAGATAATAAAATATAAATCAATCTAATTCCGTGTTGTTTAATGTGGGCGGGAATTTTCACTCTCGCGTCAACAATATAGACAAAGAGGAGCTCTCTGATTGGACCTTTTAATTTTTATTCATCCGTGATAAGCAGATTACGTCCAGAGCCCAGTTGCTCAGAACAGATGCAGCAGCAAATGATTGTAAATCAAATTTTTGGGGACCCGCTACAAGTGTAAATTTATTTACACCAAACACTCTAATCACTACAATAGTTTTAGCTAACCAGCTTCACAAGTATTGTAGTGATGAAAGTATTTTATGCAATGGACTTACACGAAAGCGGGTCCATAAGATTTAGCTACAACAGTTCTGAGCAACGGGCCCCAGGTCTTTTGACGAATGTCCAGTAGGTAATGGTCAATGGAATCAGAGGATGAATCATTGTTTTAAACATACAATACAGCCTACTAGACCCGCCCCTATCAAATACAAAGTATAACATTAAATAGCATATCGTATACAAAATATACAATTTGGTAAATAATATCATGTGAAGTTGTATAAAATGTACAGTTCAAAAGATCATAACTGTAATAGGTTGGATTTCTTCATGCAAACACACGAGCACACATACAGTAAGAAAGAGAGAGAGAGAGAGAGAGAGAGAGAGATAGAGAGAGATAGAGAGAGAGAGAGCGCGAGAGAGAGAGGGGCAGAGAGAGT
>JAUTBT010040279.1:0-17322 GCA_032361225.1 Lepetodrilus schrolli | reverse complement strand
TCGAGATTAAAATTCACTGCAAGTTTAATTTGATACAATCGAATGGTGGTCTTTTTAAAATGGCAATCCATGACAGAATGTTGGGTTGATGGAATTAATATATCAGATTCCGAAAACTAATCAATGTATTCATCCAGACTTTCCATCAGTCTGAAAGCATAACCATGATGCAGTGTCATATGACCATTTTGTGTCTATTCATTCTTATTGATTGCAGGAATGGAAAATTGTGGATATATTTGCAGTAATTGGGGCTTAATCTCTATTTGGTGTCCTCATCTTCACTTTTCTCATGGTGGTGGTTTTACTTTAAGTGGTGTCCTTTAGGTCAATTTAGGCCTGATGCTGATACAAATGGTTTTAAATATTTTGTATATCATATATGTAAATTTGCAAAGATTATTCAATACAATAGGTATGTTTTGCTTTGTTCAATCAATTTAATCATTTGATACACTTTTAGTTTGAAGAATGATTATATTATCAAGCTGACATATCCTCTGAACCTATATTATTCTGCTGACATCACCCAATTTTGGCCTATTAAATTCAAGAACTATTCTAGTTTTACATTTTATCTGAAAGTAATTATGATTTTAACTGCAGTATTTCCTGGTTCCAATTTCCTTTTTCTTTCACAGTTGCTTCATAAGCTGTTAAGCTGAACATGAGGGAAAATGTCACATCTATTCTAAAGACTAATTTTTAAGTTTAAATACAAAATAGAGCCACTAAGTAGATAATTAACTTAATAAATAAATAAAGTAGATAATTAAGATTCAGTAGGTTAGTAAGAACATGAACTTGCACTTACACACAACAACTATCTAGGTATTTGTCATGTGCAGACATGGCAATTTTCCCCGGATTGACGGAAATCTGTGGTTTATTTGTCCAGATTTATTTGCAGTTGGACGTGGCTTAGGCCCCCAGACCCTGTGCTTATTTCCCGCTGAAGTCACAATTGTCTGTTGCCATGCCTGCATGTGTTTGAATGATAAAATATATGAAGAAAGATTCTGACCCAGGCATAAAGTTGTCCAGTTAGCATTAACAGAGGTTAGGGATAATTGCACTGTCCACTGCTTTTTCTTCAGTCACTCAAGCCCGGATCTCTCATGAATGGCAACTGTCAAATCGTTTTGAGTGATTCATTTCCAATTATCACAAAATATTGTCAAAATGTTCATAATTGGATTTTAGAAATGATAAATGTAAAGTGTTACAATTTAAGAATTCAAAAGCGCTGTCCATATTTCCTTGATTTGTGTCTTCATGCACAAACGACCAAGGACTTTTGTCTATTCACCCAATGGGGGTAATTTGGACCTTTTCATTAACAAAGGTCCACACAACTCTGGCCAAAAATGTCAGGCCTTTGTAAAGGAGATGTAGATTGTTGTCAAATAGATGGTTTCAATGACCGGGTCTTATAGTGACAAAGAGGCCTGGTGTCAATGTTCAGGTCTAATTGTGCTGATGTTGGTCATTTTCCAAATCAAGGAGGGGTAGTTTTGTATTGAGAGGATTACTGCTGGACAAAAGGATGACCAGTGTCTGAGGAGGGTCTGACCAGACCGACTGACCCTGGGATTATGACCATAAACAGAAGTGCTGACCGGCTGGAGTAATTGTCAAACATGCAGCACGTTTGCGATTAATTTGTGTATTTTCTAAACCAACACAACCATCTTGACTGAATTTGTAGTCAGTTCATATTAATACAGAATACACATGGCTTTTTAAATGAAGCCAGACTGGTGTCACAGGGGTGTCACAGGTGTGTCATGGGAGTGTCACGGGATCGCTTGCATTGCACATGGCGTATTTGTGTTGATTGGTTTAATCAAATCTGAACATTATTAAATACTAAAAGGGAGATAATTTGTGCCTTTCAATTCACAAAATGTCTGAATAATGAAAGAGCATGTATCATTAGGTCATAATTTTAATATTTAGCCATAATTGTTAGCTATTTCTTCTGTGTAAAAAAGTCTGTAATATTATATCAGTTAAAGTATTTCCAATCAGTTGTATCAGTGTTAAGAACCTTTTGTACATTCCACTATAGGACGCATACTTGTGAAACTCTAAACTTCCTACTTGAAAAGTCATTCAAGTTTAACTGCAACTTTAATTAAAACCATAGGACGTATGAGATCACCTTGCAGGCTGCCTATACATGTGTATATACAAAATTGACAATGTATCCGTGACTAATTCCATAAACTGTATTCCTGGCTTTTAATGACGACAGCTTAAAAGCAATTTTTTTTTTCTCTTAGGGGATAAAACTTTAGACAGAAAGTGTCACTTTCTGCTTATTTTTACTTTTCAACATATATACATGGCCCGCATTCGAGCTAAGCAAACAAACACGGGATGAAAGGAATGCAAACGGACAACCATGGTGAAGATAAAAGTAACAGGAATTGGTTAGAAAAGAAAGTGTGTTTCCTTTATCCAGTTACGAGGTCTGTTACAACGAGGTCTGTTACAACGTGGTTGTCTGATGTTTTCCAGGCTAGTGGAGAAGTCCCAAACTGGACAGGTACTGGACCCAAGATGACCACAGCAGCAGCCAGATACATGTATGCTGCTGTCTATCTTAATTATCAAGAAAAGTGGCTATTGCCTAATGAGTCCTGATCTGTGCATGGATGGCGAACCATTTGCCAAATGTATTTGGTAATATTGTTTGAATTCATTGCTTGCCAACTGTTAATGGAAGACATCAAATCAACAGTTATTTGGGGATAGAATTATTGATATAGCCTTTTAACCCCTTTCATGCTAGGTTAGTCACAATCATTTCTCTATAGGGCAAGTTTGTTGCCTGTAGTATGCTATGCATGTGTTCCAAGGCATGTATTCACTATAAGACTTGTGCTTCGTATGCTCTCATTACTATATTGCGTCAATGTCAAGGTCAATAGCTATGCTATAAAATGTCGCCTGAGACATAATGCTTATTACACTACATCATAATAGAACTCGCTAGCTCGCGGGATAGCCCGATATAGGCAGACATACAATCCACATTCTTTTCTCAATATAATTTAATATAATCATAAATCTATATAAATCATAACTGATCTAAATATGAAATATGTTTGCATGTGCAAGATACATCACAATGCAGTAACCAATGGTATAAATCTTTCATCATTTGCCATAATTTTTACGACTGAAGATGACTTTAGTATTATTGATCTTCCATAATTTAATTCACTAACAGCTACAATGAAGTAGAGAGCTACAATGAAGTAGAGAGCTATAGAATATTTGTTGTTTGGGGAAAACATTCATTCTTTAAAATTTTAGTCAATTGTCATTGTTACTGGAAATGTCAGTGTATTTTCTTGCAAGTGTTGCTTTAAAAAAATCTCTGCGGATTCTTTCGGAAACCTATTATTTTCATGAGGGTCAAAATACCCACAAGTGGGGATCCTTTGCTACATGTACAAGTGGGCATCCTTTGCTACACACTGGAACTTCCGAGGCACAAAAGAAATGTCATAAATTGTTACAAAAAGCAATTCACAATTTATTCCTATGCAGCACTTGAGGAGTTTTTGCTCTCCTCTCTGGGAGTGGCTTCGGGCTGGATGTAGAGTTGGTGGTGGGGTGTGGGGGGAGCTGGAGGTGGAAGGGGAGGAGTGTTTTTATCCCCCAGGCCAAATAGCACCTGTGGATCCCCATCTGAAAGATGATAGAAACCCTCAGAAAAAAAATACCTCCCAATTACATGGAACGAGCTGTCATTGTGTGGGAAGAGGCAGGACCAATGATGAGGGGGTGGGTGTTTGGGGGGAGGGGGTGGTAAGGATGGAGAAACAGACTGAGAGTATCAGATGAAAGTAGCAGCATCATGATTGATGACAACTCCTGGGTGAGCTTGAAATGAATGAAAGAAAAGAAAAGAAAAGAAAATGAGGGGTTTAATAATTATTCCTTAATTACATATGCATAATTGGGATATTTATTTTGAGCATTCTGTATTGTATATTGCACACATGTTATAAACTTGAAGTTTCAACCAATTTATTACTTGAAAACTAAAAAAAGTGTTTGTTTTTTTTACCTCATTTTGAGAATTTGTCTGAGGCAAGGTTCTGTTACTGCTCCTTCACTTTTCTCTGCAAATATTTCTCACTTCTGTGCCAGTGTGGAAAATATGTCTGCGCTCGCTGTAAATAACTCCCCCCAAGTCAAAGCCAGACAAAATAAGTCGTCCTCAAATTTCCCCCCATCCCCATCTGGGAGCTAGTTCATAGTGAGCACATCAATCTGAACATGCCCCACAGCCTTAGGAGAGCAACATTATGCCAGCTAAAATTGTTCCTAGTGGGAAAACAAGAGCATTATGTAACCTGGTTGATACATTCCTGAGATGCGATAAACCTGCTCACACACCTACTTTTACTCTGCCTCTGGCAACTGTAGGGATGACTTTAGTAGTGATCAAGTCTTGCTTTTATATTCTGACAGTAATTTCCATCTGCAGCAATAAATCACTTTTGTGATACATACACTATTAAGAAATAAAAAGGGAATTTTAGGACCAACAGCCTGGTCTGAAATATAATCCTATTTATCGTAATTGCCAAACAAATATTTAGGCCTCATTGCCATGACATTTGGAAATTTGGGGGTGGGAAAGGATAACAATATGAAATTTAAATCTCTTCTAATTTTTCAGTTATGAGTTGTAAGGCTATGTTTTTGGATTACCTATTCTCGTGATGATAGTATAGCTAATGCTGATATTAATTTTAATTTTAATTCCACGAGTCTGTGTGATTCCCTTGAAGCAGTGGGAATTCTTTCTTTCGAACTACAGTACTGCCAATTTCTATTCCATAAATGGTATTTTTAGGTCTGCAATGTGTCACTTTCCAGCAGCCAGTTGTTTTATATGCATGTGGTCTAGAGGTAGCATGCCTGCACCATGCCGCAGATGTCCAGGGTTCGAGCCAAGCTCAAGCCATCATGAGCAAAGTGCTTAGGTCCACACTGCTCCAGTCCACCCAGCTGTAAAATGGGTACCCAGTAGGAAGAGATGGAATTGTAAATGTTAACCTTATATTGTAAAATGGCTGCATGGGTGATCTTCTAAGTAGTTGACATGGTGAAATGAGTGCACAATGATCCATTGACTGGGGGAAACAATAATGTAGCATTAGCGCTTGAGCATGTATTAGCATCAGAGTCATGTGCTATATTAATAGACTTATTTATTTATTTATTTAAGAGTCACAGTTTATGTGGTTAAAGCAAGAAATGGTTTTATTGCAATTGCATGGAATGAAAATTTTCAACAGTCAACATGTAAGCTTTACGAGTATACATCTGAGATGGGGTTGGGGGTCATTCTATTTGGAAATCCATTTAATCCATTTTTATTGTCTTTTAATGACTAATGCCATAGCCTGTTCATGACATCACGATCACTGTTACACCATAATACAATGATATACATGGTCGTAATCCATCGTCAACCCATTGGCTTACAGACGCACCAAATTTCACAGTGTTGATTACCAACGGAATTATGTCATTGGTGATTTGTCACTGTTGGATTAAGTGTAGAGGCTTTTGCATCACCATGGTGACCAGCTGCATGCTAAATAAATGACGAGATAGATAATCATGTGGATGAAAATCTATTTTTTTTTGGGGGGGGGGTGGTCGTGGGGTAATTTAATCTGATTGAGAGAAGGAAATATTTCAATAGTTCCATTTGGGCAGCATATGTGGAAAGTTTTAAAAGTTTTAGGTTTTCAAGCAAGGCTGTATTGACTACGTGTTTTTTTCTGAATTGTAGCCACGGAAATTACTGGGTTTATAAAATATGTCATGTTAATATTAGAGTATATGTGTATTAATATTAAAGTATATGTGTATTAATATGACTTAATTGATACTTTGACATTATTTCTCATCAACTTCTCAATTAGACTAATTGGGATTCAAGCGATTGAGTTCTCGATCCACTGTCGGTCGTTTTAATAATAGAAACCTTAATAGTAATTAATCATGCATACAATTGTATACAATTGATTTTGGCCTACTAAAAATACTTGATATAGCTCGGAAGTTATGTTAATTTCTTTAATAACTGGAGGGAGAAAAAAAATAGCCGTTTACATCAGTAGGTTACTGAGTCATTCATGCTAGCACATTCCTCGTTTTCACATCATTGACTAACAACACGCTAGAATGCCAGTCGCTGGCTGTACTATAGTGAAACCGTGTGTTTAATAACACAATGCGCTTCAGTAGTCAGTTAGTAGCAGGTGTAGATATGTAATTCGAGACCGATGGTAAGTGTATAGCATTTTCCTGTTTGTGACACCTACAGTGAGCGGATAGTTAAGGAAGGCTGTTATTACAGAAGCAGGGTATTATGAGGAGTTGAATAGGAGGCTATAGTACAAGGTGGACAAAAGCTAAACATCGCCTCCTAGGAAAGTGACACATGTTACACTGGGAGCATGTCAATTAACCGGGGGGTGCTGAGATGTACGTTTCCACCCAAATCAGCACTCGAGAAGAGTAAGGATCTGTTTCAAGACCCGTGTGTCTCTTTTCTGTGATACGAACAAAATGCCCCATTTCACGCATGACATTTCCTCCCATTGAGTGAGGCTCCCTTCCTCCCTCCCTCCCTTGTTTCCCCTGCCACCACCACCACCACCCTCCCGAATAGCCCAAGGGAAATGTTTACGGGCTGGGGGATATACTAGCCAGGCCATCCTCTCATTGCTCTCACTCACATATGGTGGCACAGACTCCACCTCAGAGTTTGTAGATAGTGCGTTTTCTGGAATTGACGCGACCAGGAGCAAGAGAGCAAGAGAGAGAGATTGCCAGGGGGGTCTTGTTACACAAAGCTGGCTATCGGACTATGGGAAGCCTCGACTGTATGGACAGCTTGGATCCGAGATTGTAAGACGTTGCGCGCGAGAGAGAGAAACAGAGAAACATGCACAGAGACTCTCTTGCATTATTGTCAGTCACAGTTGTAAGAGAACTCTCCTCTTCCACTGCTTGAGCCTCCAGGATCAGATTCCTTTTTCAGGGTTTTGTCAGGGATGAGTTCAAAGATCAGCAGATAAAATAAGCCTGTTTAAATACGATGGAGTGATATCTGAGTAGAGAGCCGGCAGATCAGTTATCCCCACAGGGACAGGACAGATCACTGGAGAATACTACCGTGTTACCAGCTCGTGGAGAATACCGGCGTAGTTCGACACGCTGGAACTGCTACCTTAGTCAATACTGAGAACACTCCTCTCACTCAAACATTCAGAGGAGGAAGAAGAGGAGGAATATACTGGTTACTCTTCCAACTTCTCTCTATCTTTATCTTGTTGTTTCTTCTCTCTATCTATACCGTACTGAGGATACAGTGGGGGAAGAGCCAGGATTCTGCTACTCGGGGAGTTTGTTTGTTCGTTTGTTGCCATCTCCAGAGTTTTATCTACGTGGACCCACTGGGATTTACTATTCCTGGATATATCAGAGTTTGTTGTTTTCTTGTGAGAGGATTCCGCGATTTTGGATGTAGATTTTCCTCAGTGGAAGTGTTGTGCCTCCTCGGATTGCTTTGATTGATTGACAGACGATGATTAGGATGGAAAGTCCGACCGATGGTAAGTTTATAGGGGCTCGATCCCCTGTGAGATTTTTAACCGAACAGATATCCACAGACCCCCAAGTAGTCCCTAAAGGAAGATTACATATGTAATATGAAGGAAGATTACATATGTAATATACATACATTACTGTTACACGCCGATCAGTAGCACTGATAATGTCGTTCCATTTTTCTTTCTTTCTCTCTTATTCTTCTCTTTTTTTCTCTCTCTCTTTTCTTTTTCTATTTCTTCTCTCTTTCTGTTTCTTTCTCTCTCTCTCACACATTTACACACATACACACACACACACACACACACACACACACATATACACACATATACATATATGTTTCTAGCCTCATCAGCTGTATTATTGACAATGAAATCTACATGATTTATTACCCAGCACCCCTTGGTGTAAACATCTCTCACTCAAGCCATAATTAATTCACACTAATCAACGACTGGCCTAATTGCTCGACTAGCATAATTGCTCGGGATAAAAATAACCAAAAACCTTGAAATATAACAAACCTCGTAGAAATATTATCCGTTATGTTTTTAAATAAATTTAAATTATTTTGTGAACTTTCGTTTAAATATTTCACGAATGGGGATGAATTGGATCATGTAATAAAGATGTAATTGGCATAATTGGCCTCGGAGATTTTGATTCATAATTATCTAAGATAGGCGGTAATTATTATCTAAATATACAGGATCAGGGCCTTGTGGTCCCTGCCGGTCTTACATGCTGTGATTTACCTGGCCCAGTTAGCATTACAGCAACATAGTTATATTGTACTGTTTGCTTTCCTGGGTCATGTGGAAGTCGGTTATTTGATAACCATCTATGAAGCTTGGTTGTAATACTAGTAAATTAGGTGAAATTGTTTGTCAGTATAAAACATTGATGTACTATAATCATACCAATCAATTTGTAATGACCGTTTCCTTTTGGTTTTAAAGTAAAGGTATCAGGAGAATTTAAAAGAAATGCAAGATATTTTTCTGACGCATTTTGACTTCTTGTACAAAGCTCGGTTTAGAGATGATGTTTTTGTTTTAAAAGTCAATTCTTTCGAGAGTTTGGATCAAAATATAAAGTCACGTTATTCTTGTCATTGTACATGTTCACAACACTCAATAATAAAGGAAAGAAAGAGTTATATTTCCGTGATCACACACACACGCATACGTTGCATGTTAGATGTTATCTAGCCACTGCTAGCATATAATAAGAGGAAGCCACCAGTGATATCAAACAGCCATTATAGTCATTTCAACATCAAAGTTGGCACATTTTACTTTGATGTGGTTGGGTATTCAGCAGTCACACAGCAAGTTCATCAGTTCTTCTTGCTTAAAAGTCCTTGCGAATAATTACCACAAAGAGTATTCATACTTAATTGAGCCAGTAACGAGATGATTGTCCCTTGATTGCGATTAGTAAGTTTATTGGGGCTATTAAAATGGAAAACAAATGGCAGGGGTGGATTTTGTCTGAGATAATAACCAGATAATGCTAGTTAGGTGTAGCGAGGAAAAACATCAATAAGTTTCGATGTGCACCAATGACAGCGAAATGCAGTAACTTTTAATATAATTTTAGAATATATCCAGTGATGTATCATACAAGATTGAAGTATGTTGAATGCTATAGGTTTGTAGGGCATATAACTAGTGGTAGTACTGTAGCACATAATGAAGAACAATTCTGAAGTGTGAAAAATGAATGCGTTGATTGTGGTATCATTGGCTATAAATACATCATGACATCATCGAGAATAATAGTTTCTAATTGGTGAATAACAATGCGAAAATTGTTCAGAATATGAATGTTTGTTCTTCAAAACTGTTCTAGTTTGCAACTGTGAAAGAAATTACTTGTTCGGAATATAAATGTTCGTTCTTCAAGAATGTTCCAGGTTGCAACTGGACTTTTTTCTCTGGAATCTGTGGAGAACTAGGCAGCAGCTAGTCTGACAGAAACTGGTGTATATTTAGAAAACCTGATGTGGTTTAAATGGATGCCGAGTCACATAACTGTATCTTTTACCAGTGTGGGTAGCAGGGCAGAAGATAATTAGACCTCTCACAAGCTTTTGGGACCAGTTTTCTGTAGATGTGCCTCCTTCTTGATGTTTCAGTTGAATAACAACAACATTGCCAACTAAAGACCCAACTGCCAAAAAGTCCATTTTATCCAAATTTAGTTTTACACAATTGTTCCCATGCTTCACAATGTCGGCATATCTTCATTTATCTTTAACTCTGTCCATGCTGTAGGCAACCAGAGATGCCTTAGAGAAAGGCGCCTGTGCCTAATCCAGCAGGGAGAGGGTTAAATAAATGTTGAGATAAAGTTTTGTTTTGAAATATAAGTGCGCAGACGACAGGAAGTTTATAAAGAATCTTAAGCAAATGTCCTACAGAAAGATAATGTTACTCATTTGAGTTGTAGGTTTGTTAACCTTGTCCCTGCTGAATTAAATTAGCGTGATGTTACATTGTCTGCTTAATAAAATCAGCTGGAATTACATCACGACCTGGGGGTGGGTGGTGGTGGGATTGGGGTGGGGGTGTAATGTTCAAGACAGTATTGCTCATATATGAAGCAAAACATTGTTTCCATTGTAAATATCACGTGTTCAGATGGAAATGAATCCCTGTTCTGGTGTTTTGCATGATTTCTAATTGCATATGAAGGTAAATTAGATATACTGTATGTTCAAATAGCTTGTTTATTAACTGTAGTCAACTGCAAAATATCTGTGTATCTAGTTGTGTTTCGAGTCTACGTGTGTTTATGTTTGAGACTCGTTCATGACATTTATACATGAAATACAACTTGTTTTTGGTCACTACATGCTAAATCCATACATGCCAACATCATTATATATTCAAACAAGGGTATCGTCGACTATTTTATATTTGATTGTAGACACATCATTTCGGTGATCGCATAAAATTTCCCGCCATCTCGACTGAAAAAGTTGGATTACAACTGTGAGCAAACTAAACTTCCCTCATACACACATTTTAATAACACATCTCATTAGGCAGTGATCTATTGACCAGTGCATTTTTATTGCCATCCATGTCCATTATCTATTATTTTGAGTGAATATTCAAAGTGTTCTTTTCTGCACATGATTTGGGCAACCTCATATGCCCGCAGCACTCAACGGAAAGTACAGAAATGGCAACCTCATATGCCTGCAGCACTTAGAGCATTAAAGAAAAGAAAATGATGGTGTTCGAATAATTAGAAAATTAATTGTCATGTTCGTATTTTTAGGGGGGGGAGGGGATTTTTTTGTGTGTGATTAATTTAGGTGTTCAAACTATTAGAAGGTTCGATCTATTAGAAAAAATACGGTACATAAATCTGATAAATCAGTAGTGCATATAATCCGATGATATTCAAGTGAATGAATGAAATATGAAACACCCAATCATGATCATGGCAGCAAAATTACCAATGCCCATTACATAGGGCTTTTCTAGTTTTGTCTCTTATTTTATTTATTTTTTATTATTATTTTTGTTTTGGGACCATAGTTGCTATTGTGGATAATATGCCTGTACCACTTGTTACACGAGTGTTGCAGTAAACCTGCAAGGGCCAGCTGTAGTCCTCATCGATAAAGGACTTCAACACTGTTCAATAAGCACAGACAATGCATACTATCATAATCATTGGAAAGGCAACTCTGTGAAAACTAATGCAATGTTCTACAAGTAGCGTTCAAACTCTCGGGACATTTGGTACCAAAGTGTGATAATCTACCACTGTTCTACCAAACATTTAATCTCACAGGTGCACAGCTCTACTGTCTTTTGCTTACGTACCATTCCAATGTCAACAGGTAAATCTTGGACTGGGACATTGATAAACTCGCCATGCTGTTCGGCTATTGTCATTTGATTTCGGCCAGGGGCCCGAGGAAAGCGTTCCAATACATTGCTCATGGTTGATTCCTGTCAACAGAAAAGAAGCAGATCCTGCCACATGTCCAAAAAAATTACAATAGGAGTAGGGATAAAAATTATTTAGTCATTAATGGTAAAATTTAACAAAAATATGGCAAAGGTGGAGATCAGGGGCCCTGTTCCTCTTATTACTAAAATTGGCCAAATTTTGGTATTAAAATATATTTAATGATTCCACAGACATCCAGGCTTCAATTTTACAACCAAATAAATCAATTTTGATGACTGTTTTTGTGGTAATTACTCTGTAGTACATTATTTAGTGACATTCTGTTTTGATCAGATCAGCCATTATCCATCCGCGTGATCTGTGATGAATTTAATACAATACTATGTGAAAACAACATTTTCCTTCGAAAATAAGCATGCAGACATGAGGAATAATGGTTAGTGAATCCATTCCTAGCTGGATTTCGTTCTTCCCCGTGTATTAATCAGTTAATGCCACACGTAGTGATTAATCCAGCGCATTGAGATCTGGTGATACTTTTGTTGATGCATACTACTGCAATCTTCTTTAGCTAAAGGGTGCCATATAGATAGCAAAATAGTAAACAGGGCACTTTTTTAGCTACAGAACTGCAGCTACTGATGGAACAGCCTGGATATTTCCGTGAATAAAAGTTAGCATCGCAAAAACAATAAGTATGTAGTTGCTAGATGCAAATCGATGTCTGTGCTAACCGTGGCCCTGTTTATGGCCGGGTAGTGATATAGTGATATAGCGAACGATATTAAAAAGCCAAAGAGATGCCACCAACATTCAACACAAATTCCAAATCAGACACCGAGATTATGACAATGTGCACGAAATTCAAAGGCTTTTAGAACATATCATGTATCGTATCATGTTCAGATTATACAAATTAGAATACATCCAAGAGAATAATGCTTCCATATTTACAGTAGTATGTTGGCGAGTTTACGGCTCCGTAGACATCAGAAACCCAGTTGACCATACGCAACCATAAACAATTGTTGACATCCGGTTCTTGAAATATCCCGCTCCCGCTAATCGGGATATCACTACGCGGAGGATAGCTACATTACAATGTTTTTGAAGCTCAGCGTGCTAACAAATAATATATAAATTTAGGAGCGATAATTAAAGTGCAATGTATTATCAGTATTACATTGCAATGCACATTATTTGCGATCGAACTACATATTGCGGAAGGATTGAAATGGCACTTCCAGGATGAAATGGGGCTCCACCTAGGCAGATCATTTTTGTAAAACTTTGTTCTGGAAATGTTGGATTTCCTCATATTTGCGGCAACATTTCTTGTTGTTTTGATTTTGGCGATCATTTACATCTATCCGGTAAGTTCGCAAGTGTGATATTTTCTAATGACATTTAATATCGAGTTATTTTCAAAGGTCTGATATGAAATACACAGGTGTTGCCAGCTCAGCTGGTTTTCATGAAAACAAACCAAACCTGCAAACAGGTAGTCAACAGCAGAGCAACAATGAAAAACCCCCAATGATACTGTCATTATTAGATGATTAGATACCTCAAAAGACACGATATATTTTTTTGCACTTGTTTTAAGTGATAATACTGATAGAAATAAGCATATGCACCCATGCAAGTCCGGGTACAGCTGTTGTAAACCCTTGTTGCTAGAAAATTGGTGATATTGACACATTAACATGATGTATTTTGCGCATGTGTTTGTTTACGTTATTGACTTCTATTATTATTATACGATGTCATTAATGCATGCTTGGTAAATCTAATCTTAGTTATATTAGCCTCCGTTACATTATCATGCATCGTCTGCTACTCGCAACCCCCTCATGTAACTAGACCTGCGGCGATATCAAGTTTCCCCGTCTTCCCTTTCCCATAATCCTTCACCGCGTAAGTATAAAATTTCCCAGCCAAATTGTATCTGCTCTGTAACTTCATTGTCTTAGTTCCATGCCTCGTAGCAACATCGTTTCTCCCACCCCCTTTTTTTTTAGTTGCCAGGTTGGTCTGTTACTTTAGTTTTTTCCTCTTATTTCTCATTTTATATTCCTTCAATACTCCTATGTTAGCGAGGAGTTAGGTTTTAACTGCAGCTTATTTTTCTAATGTCACCATTTCAATTTAAATTCGTATTAGGTACTCATGGGTATACTTTCCTGTTGTTGCAAGCTCAGTTTATTTATCAGCTCTATTCGTTACATAACCTAACTCATTTGTTTATTACTTTTAATTCTTCTCATAACCGTTATCACTCAATTTACCTGTTATTTTATTATCGCATAATCTTACATGATCCAAAATGATATACTCAGTATACTTTTAAATACCTTTCTTTAACTAACTTTAAGTTAAGTTACAATATCCTACTAATTCATTACACACTTTGCATTTACCTACATAAACTATTTTACAATGTTGCATAATCTTATATTGCTTTCTTGTTACTACCTCACTCTCTGCCACAATAAACAATGTAGATAATATGTTACGTGTTGGTTCTTTGTGTATTAATTAATATTGATACAGTTTGAAAACGGAAGTATTGGCTTTGATAAAATATTTGGAAAGATTTCCGCCCGCACACCTATTTTTTTTTCGTTTTCCTCTCCCATCTTTAACATTAAGAAAACATTCCGTCCTCAAATTGATTGTTTCTAGCAATTTTTAATAACATAATTTTAATCTCTAATATTGTTTGCATGATTAAAAGGGAATTTAATGCAGACAACTGTTTGTGTAATTTATCATTTACAAATTTGGAATTTTGTAGAGTTCACGGAAGGAAACAACAGTACCAGGCCTATCACCAACAACCAAAGAGTGAGTATTTATCAGAATGGTTTAGAGCTGATTTCAAGATTCTTTAACTTATATCACGGCTTGTCAGTTTAGGGCAGGAGGAAACCTACAACATCCATAGCACTGAATGTTGCAGTAGACCTGCAAGCACTGGCTGGTACTGACATACCAAGGATGATAACTGCATTGCCACTCTACAGACAGTGCATCCTATTAATATCGTGTCAGAAAGTTAACTTACTTATGCGAAAATTGATGCCGGGCTCCCGGGGCGGGATTTGAACCTGGAACCTTTGGCTCTGTAGTCCAACGTTCTACCACTGCGCTACTTCCCTGCCCCTATTGTATATAATAAAATGCATACCAGAACCACCAGAATACTGTAGTTTTTACAATAACGTAACACAAAATACTGTAGATGATAAACACGCATTATTAGCACCACAATGCCTCAGACAGGTGTTAAATTGTTCGTGTACTTTCTCCTTTGACATGCGCAGATGTTCTGTGCCTATTTGAAACTCCCAAGCTGGCATATTAAAAATGATATTTTTTTGCAAGTTTGGTAGTAGTGCAATGGTAGGGTGTCGATCTTTGGAGACCTACAGAACATTGACATAATTGATGTCTACGTTCATGATAATTGATAAGTCGGTGTGCACTTTTCTCAGTGCAGATGGCATCCTTGGATTATCAGTTCAGTATCAGTATGATATTATATTTCTTTTTATAACCCTGTGATTGATAGCACATGTGTATTGCATGACATTGTGGTAATTTATTGAACAGGGATGGGAATTTGGCAGACATCAACCGAGCAGGGAGTCTCCATGAGTTCCTGATGGACCTACACAAGCAGTTCGGCGACATAGCCTCGTTTTGGATGGGGACCAAGCTTGTCCTCAGCATCGCGTCACCAGAACTCTTCAAGGAACACCAGAACGTCTTTGACCGACCACGTAAATATACCCAAGTCAATTTATGTTTTATTTTACTGCAATGCCCTTTTCAATTAGAGCACCCGCGAAAACGTTAACAATAATGAATCGTCAAATATAATTTATTATTTATCATGAAATATGAACATTTTGCCCAGCTTGCAGTGGTTTTTGTTGAACTGCAAATTAAAAAAATATATGACACTTTCCCAATAACTTCCTATGTGTGAGTATTAGTGAACACTACTTGAAAAGTTGTATTTGGTTGCCCCTTAATAATGAATTATATGAAATTATAATTTTCAATGTTCACACTTTTTATTATCATTTAAAAATACAACAACAATTCCTCTAATTTTAATCGAAGTTGATGCTGTTCATTGATTGTTTTCTTGGCTTGAGATTCCTCTACCCCCCCCCCCCCCCCCAACCATATAAGTTACTTTCCACTGACCATACCCATATATAAAGTACCTTATGGTCAGCAGGGAAGGCCAGAGGAATCTTGTGCTAATTGTTTTCTATGCTTCTTGCAGCTGAGTTGTTTCTGCTGTTTGAGCCATTGATTGGCTCCAATTCCATCCAGTATGCCAATGGATCTGAAGGCAGAGCCAGACGAACAGCTTATGATAAGAGCTTTGCTCATGATCAGCTTCATTTGTACTATCCAAAACTAAAGGAGGCAAGTAGACAGAAACTTTTCAGTATTTTTACTCTGTCACAATTTGTGTCACATATGGGTTACAGATTCCCACTGCAATGTCATTTATAAAACAATAACTCACTCACTCCGTCACAATTCATGAGATTAATTTAAAAAATATATAGATAACAGAATTGTGACTCATTTATTTCTTCTTCTTCTTTGTCCACTATCATACTCATTTCATAACCATTCATGAGATTCATTTATTTTAGTAATAATAATTACAGAATTGTGACTTTCATTTAGTTTTTATTTCCTTTGCTACTTTCCTTCTACCCATAATTACAGGGACTGTATTTATAAGCCCTGAACTTACTTCCTAACATTTAACATCTTATGCAAATTTAGACCCAGTACCCATAGTACCAATCCATTATTATTATGTGCATATTGGAGGATCAATATGCACTCATTTTATCTTCTCAACTCCCTGGAGAGTATGCAACCCAAGCTGCCAGTTAAGGTGCTAGGTGTTTGCATTCACATCCCACTGGGTACCCATTCACAGTTGGGTGGATTGGAGCAGTGTGGATCTAAGCAATTTGCTGAAGAGTGCTACACAATGGCATAACTTCATGACTTGTGAATCATATGATTTCATCAGATTATTGAGAAATCTATAAAATAAATAATGACGTCTGTTAAATTTGGGATTCCACAAAGTATGTTAAAAGTGTAACAATTTAAAAGGAATAATTGAAAGATGTTGTTACTTCGCTAGCATTTCAAATTATTTCTACTTCATTTAAAAAAAAGAGATAATTTAAAGTGTTCGTATGCTCGTCATCAGGTTGCAGACGGCTTGGTGTCTAAATGGACCTCCATGGTGAAAGAAGAGCACATTCCTCTGGGACAGTATATGTTTGCCTATGCTATTAAATCAGCATTGTCCACGTTGTTGGGGGATTACTTCAACAACGATAAGGAAGTGGTTGCCTTTAAGACTCACTACGATCTGGTAAATATACAACTGATTCAATATATACCTGTCAGGTTAAAAACCACACTATCGTGCATGAGAGCCTCGTGTGCGTCAATATAAATATCCGTTTTGACATGCACAGTTGTCAACGTTGTAATAACGTATATGTACAACTAATCATCATGTATTTCAATAAGGAAATAATAATGATAGCAAATTTAAATGCAGGAACAAAGATGATTCCAGATAAAAACTTAAATGAATGGTAACAAAGACACATGTGAGACACTTGTAAGTACGTTCATCCGGTGTCTAAATACGGTAGGGAAAGAAAGGGGGCA
>JAUTBT010040278.1:0-36093 GCA_032361225.1 Lepetodrilus schrolli | reverse complement strand
TAATGAATTTATGTCAACATTATATGTAAACTAATTATATTGCCCATAATGAATTTATGTCAACATTATATGTAAACTAATTATATTGCCCATAATGAATTTATGTCAACATTATATGTAAACGCAAGTCGTGATGTAAGTGAAAGAATCTTGAAAGCGACTCTAAACCCCAATTAAAAAAAAATATTTAAAAAAAATATATGTAAACGAGGACTGTGCTTATCATGGGATTCTAAGCTGAGTTGCTGGATTGTGAGGCCAATGCTCTATGGACTGAGTCAAAGATGTAAACCCACTGGCTAAGACCAGTAGTAGCATCTTATATCACACCCTGCTACATATATACAGAATACCAAACGAGCTTCTGTGTGATACCATTTTTATGAAATGAGTGAATGTTTCGCTCATCAGATACCAAAACTATTCACAAGTTTCATAAAAATGGTATCACATGGAAGCTCGCTTAGTATTGTATTTATTACACTTCCAATCCTGACATGCAAATGACCAGCTGATAACTTTATTACAGTTCGTTTTCCATCAGTTTAGGCTATAGAGCACGCCCATGAATACATGAGTACAAAGGCTAGACCACTAGATGCACGTTTCATTGCGTATTCACAAATACATATTCAAGAGAAATACGACTTTAAAATCATTATGGAATGGATCGGGTAAAAATGGTAATAGTAGTACCACCATATATATATATATATATATATCGGAAAAATGATATTACACTAGTTATATAACTCAGAACAATTATGACATGGGTGTTAGCTCATCGGTCGTGTAATAAACATACATCCACATTGACGTGTGGTTTGTTCTCAAACAGAACTCCATCAGCAGAGTGAGGCTGGACGGTAGGAACCACTCCATCTTTGTGCCCACAGCCATGGAGGGGCTGCCCAGTGCCTTGGCCATTGATTGGATATCCCGCAACCTATACTGGACCAATAAGGATGCAGGGATTATCGAGGTGATGCGGTTGGACGGGGAGGAGCACTATAGGAAAGTCATCCTCAGCAACACAGGAAAATCCACCGACTGTGCCAGGCCATTGTCACTCGTGCTGGATCCTGGGAAAGGGTAAGATATCACGTCCTTTTACAGCACGGTTCTGTTGTTCAGTAAATGAAACCTACATGATGGGATTGAAAGGTGTGATGTTACCTACCCAGTATTCAAAATACGCTCTCCCTCGGCTATGTTGTTAAAATCAAATTTAAAAAAAAAAAAAAGGAAATTGTTCCAGGCTGGGTTTCTCCGTATTTTTTTTTTACGTACAAATCGTTGATGATGAAATATTTTTCTTTCAAAGGAGATGAATTTTGCTCTGAGTTTTGAACACTACACCCCTCATATTTGAAGGCAAATTTAATTTGTTTATTTACTACTTGCTACTTAGATGGGTGAAACATTACCTCTGCGATACGAAGCAACTAGTGTTGCCTATTGATTTCTAAGTAGATTAATAGTTGTCCTATGTTCCTGCAGCAAGCTGTACTGGACAGACATGGGCACAGCTGGGATACAGACAAAGATCGCCGCCATGAACATGGACGGGTCCAACCCAACGATCCTTGTCAACAGTGGTTTGAGGGAGCCCAAGTACATCACACTGGACTCCAAGGGAGGAATGCTGTACTGGTCAGATCAGTTCTACCAGAGGGTGAGCAGAGTCATTGGAAACGGACTGCATCGATTCGTTGCGTATCAGTGAAATATTCCTGCTTTGCCGTAAAGCACTGATTCAATCAATCAGTTAAATATCTGCCCAATGAATATCATTAATAATATTAATTAGAATAATAATAATTAGAATAATAGTAATACTACTACTACTACTACTACTACTACTAGTAATAATAATAATAAGATTCGCGCTTAGATGTAAAACAATAACTCTCTCGCACTATAATGCTACGCTCTATACACTAGACAGGCTTAGAG
Source organism: Lepetodrilus schrolli (assembly GCA_032361225.1). NCBI lineage: Eukaryota > Metazoa > Mollusca > Gastropoda > Lepetellida > Lepetodrilidae > Lepetodrilus > Lepetodrilus schrolli. The sequence continues at coordinate 34,137 of JAUTBT010040278.1, read as the reverse complement.
CATATAAATATTCAGGAACATTGCTGCAACATATCTAATGTCTTGGGGGCGGGTGGTAGTGCAGTGGTAGAACGTTGGACTTTGGAACCAAAGGTTCCAGGTTAAAATCCTGCCCCTGGGGCCCGGCATCAATGTTTGCAAAAGTTACCATTCTGACGTGATATTAATAGGATGCGCTGTCTTTAGAGTGGGAATGCAGTTATCATCCTTGGTCTTGTCAGTACCAGTTGATGCTTGTAGGTTTACTGCAACATTCAGGACTACGGATATTGCAGGTTTCCTCCTGCCCTAAACTGACAAGCCGTGATATAAGAGAAAGAATCTTAAAAGTGGCTCTAAACCCCAATTTTTTAAAATAAGTAAATCTAATGTCTTAGTTATCAAGTCTATATAACAGACCATTTTTGTATATAGAGAGTCGCGCATATGTGAAATATTCCTGCTGCAAAATATATAGAGTACGTTAAAGGATGTCTGACACATGTCCACTGTAGATCAGCCGATACAGTCTGCGTAGCGGCTCGCGGTCTATGGTTCTAGAGAAGCTGGGACAGCCCCGTGGTCTGGCAGTCTACAACAGCAAACTGTACTACGCTGATGCACTGTACGAGAGGATCTACATCTCTGCTCTGGCCAGCATCAGGAAGACAAAGTCTCTCAAGGATAACTTGGAGCAGGTTGGAGCACTCAGCGTCTACCATGACCGGAGGAATGACGGTGACTCTTTATTCATAATTTATTCGTAGTCTTAAGCCCAATGCACATGGCAAGCAAAAAACATGTTTAGCTAAACAAAAACGTGTTTTCGGTGATTTTGTTTGCCGTGTGTGTTGACTGTTTAGGATGTGCAGTCACCAGCTCTTTATGTTTACCGAAACACGATGCATTTCTTGCTTAGCTAAACAATTTTACTTGCCATGTGCATTGGGCTTTATGTACATGCATATGGATAGTACATTGAAAATTCAATTTATTAGAAAATACCTGGAGAAAACGAAATATCAACGAAAGGGTTGATTGATGTAAACATATTTTATTCGAAGGTCCAGAGTTAAAAGCCATTACGAGGATGCAGGCTAGGTCCACAATAGGATGCACTGTACATGTCTGTCCTGTAACAGTGCAGTTATCATACTTAGTCCATCAGTACCAGCCAGCTCTTGCAGCTTTCTGCAACACTTCCAGCCAGCTCTTGCAGGTTTACTGCAACACTTAGCACTTTGAGTGTTCCAGGCTTCTTCCTGCAAGGCCGTGATACAAGTGATATGATCGTGACAGTGGCTCTAAGCTCCCGTCAAATACAAAATGTAGTTAACAGAATAGAACGTTTATTCACTCAGGCCTAGAACCTCGGTTAATGAGGTACAGATTTAAATAACAACGTGAGTGTCTGTGCAGGTAATTTCAATGGCTGTAAAAGCCAGTACGGAGGCTGTGCTCAGTTGTGTCTGCCTACAGCTGGAGACGGTCGAGCTGTCTGTGCGTGTTCTATCGGCTTCACCATGATGAAGAATGGCACGTGTACAAGTAAGTAGACACGCAGAAACAACAATGTGTTTCCTAATTGATTGAATTAATGAAATAGTGTTTTAAGTCGCAACGGGATTATTTAACCCATACCTGAGAGTTTCCTAATAAATCCTGTTGTAAATGAACTTCTTTGGTTATTATTTCTTTGGTTATTAATTTTATTTAAATTTCTTTTTTATCTTTGGAAAAATTACTAATTGTTAATTTTCAATTTAATGCTTGTTAACAAACTACATGGCTAATGATCACCGGCTTTTTGAAAAGCAATGTTTCCTGCGATACAGGTGTGCAGTCATTTGCTGTTATCTCCCAGTACAGCAAGGTGCGAGGGTTAGGTTTGACACAGTCAGATCACAATGAGGCTATGACCCCAGTAGCCGGAACCGGTGAGTACACACCATCTGCCAGCCAATCGGATTGTGTCCCTGATCACTCAATTGCTGTAATAACTACTCTGTGTGTGTGTGTGTGTGTGTGTGTGTGTGTGTGTGTGTGTGTGTGTGTGTGTCTGTGTCTGTGTGTGTGTGTGTGCGTGCGTGCGTGCGTGCGTGTTTTTTACAGTGTACACCATCGATATAACACTGACTTTGGGGTCCATGATATGACCCCTGCCTTATGACTACCAGGCTTATGCTGAAATTAACTCAAATCCATTATGATTCGCATAATATTCAAACGACCTTAAAAAAGTGCCTAAACGAAGAGATCACTTTGTTCAAGGTTAAGAAAAAAGTTTGCATGAAGAGACACTGTTGAAGATTTTACATAATCTATGTATGTGAAAAGTGAAATATTCAAAGGAAAGAATGCAAGAATTAAAATCCCCAACTATATTTATGCTGAGAACTGATTTACTTATCCCTGCACATGCAAGGCAATTTTCTGCAGATCCGCGGAAGTCTACTGATGTATTTATCCAGGGGTCAATTTGTTTGCACTGGACGTGGCTTGTTGCCCAGACCCCGGGCTTGTTTTCCGCTGAAATCACAATTGTATGTTGCCATTCCTGCCTGCATCTGAGTTATACATCTCATTATTATCAGTACCAGCCAGTGCTCGCAGGTTTACTGCAACATTCAGCGCTACAGATATTACAGGTTTCCTCCTTCCTTAAACTGACAAGCCGTGATATAAGTGAAAGAATTTTGAAAGCACTCTAAACTCCAATGTAAAAAAAAGTGTAAAGTATTTAGACAGACTGAGATCTCCCTATATAAAACTAACACTAAAAGTTGGCAGTGGGTAAAATGCAGGCTTCCATTTCCATGTGGACACAGGTCGGGCAGTAAACCAACTGGACGTGGATGTGTCAGAGGGCTACATCTACTGGGCAGACCAGGCACACCCCTCCAAGAAAGGGAGGAAGTATCGGGGCGGCGTAAGTCGCATCAAGCCAGACGGAACGAAGCTGGAGGTCGTCATCAATGCCGGGATAGGCAGTGGCGGAATCCACGGAATAGCTGTCGACTGGATCGCTAGTTAGTACCGTAGTAGCCTGACACATATATATTTCAACTCCAATCTAGCCTACATCTTCTTCCATGGTTTTGATATCTGACAATGTGCAGCCCATTACTTTCTGTTTAGAGAATATGTACTTCACCAATGCCTTTGCCGTGGAGACGTACATCGAAGTGTCCCGGCTAGACGGCTCTAACCGCCGAGTTATCATCAAGTCGCAACATCGATCTCCAAGAGCTATAGCAGTCAACCCAATCAAAAGGCAAACCTTGCTTTAAATATATATCTATTTTGAACAATGATTGAAACATATAATATTATATTGAACAATGATTTAACAATATACCAATATTGAATGGTGATTTATGAAAATATGTATCGTTGCAAATGGATGAAACATTCCCGCAGCGACGTTAAACTCCATAATCACTAATTCACTATGAAAATATGACTATATAATTCCCAAACTTCTGTTTCGTCATGTATGGGTGAAAGGTTCCTGATGCGACAAAACAGCAAGTCACTCACCTTCTGTTTCATGTCAAAATGTTAGGAATGTTGTGTTATGTAATTGAAAGAAAAAAGGAAATACCCTAGCAAATGTTGAGTAGTATAGTTCAATCTCCAAATCCTAAGTTACTAAGAGTAAATTCATTATTCCAGCTTTGAACCTATTTTTCATTAGGAGACTTATTGGGTGTGTTTTATTTCACTATTTCCCTGTCCTACAGCGATGTTAAACTCCATAATCACTCACTCACTCACTGACTATTTCTCTGTCCTGCAGCGACGTTAAACTCCATAATCACTCACTGACTGACTATTTCTCCATCTCCATGTTGCAGGTACTTGTACTGGGCAGACTACGGACAGCAGCCAAAGATAGAACGTGCGTGTCTGGATGGCAGCAACCAGACCGTCATCGTCGTCAACGGCATCAGAGCCCCCAGAGATCTGGCCATCGACTACAAGACGCACAACCTGTATTGGGTAGACTCTGTGGTAGATGCTATTCAGGTGAGAACTGATTTCAGGCATGGCACGGATCCGCTGATTTATTTGTCCAAAGGTCTATTGCCATGCCTGTGGGTCCCCTTCAACAGAACGATCGTTGCGCTAAGAGAGTTGTGGCCTCATTATAATGTATAGGAGTTACGATTGTTCTGTGGAGCGGGATCCTGGGGTCCAAATCTTGGTTTAAGAACTTAGTATATAATGTCATGTATTCAGTTGAGTTATTTTTTTAATCTTTGATTTCTAAGACCACTGTCATCATTTATGTGTGAAATACTCCCAGAGCGACATAAAGCATTAAATCAATTTTAAGAAATCTACGAACCGCCGGAAAGAAAAATATGAATAAAGTGTGTTACTAACTGTTGCTGAAAAACATGGATATCTACAAACTGCTGGTCTTATTGCTTTTGTTCTCATTTCAGAGTGTGTCTTTCAGTGGAGGCAATCGGAAAAGTATCCGACTAAATCTTCCGGGTCCGTACGGACTGGCACTGTATTCAGACTATGTCTACTGGGTCGACAAGAACCTTAAAACTGTGAGTACCTTTATAGGTGTGACTATGACATGATGGTAACAGAGAAAGTACAGGTAGACGTTTTTTGTGTGTGTTTTTTAATTTAGATTTAGAGCCATTTTAAAAATACTTTCACTTATATCACAGCTGGTCACTTTAGGTTTAGAGCCATTTTCAAGATACATTCACTTATATCACAGCTGGTCACTTTAGGTTTAGAGCCATTTTCAAGATACTTTCACTTATATCACAGCTGGTCACTTTAGGGCAGGAGGAAACCCGCAACACCCGTAGCGCTGAATGTTGTAGTAAGCCTGCAAGCACCGGCAGGTACTGACAGCTATGACCGAGATGAGAGACCTATTTGTATGAACTTTATGTCATAATTATCGTTCCGTTCATCTCAGCTCTTCCGAGCATCTCTGAAGGTTGGTATCACGGCGGCGGCAGAGGTGGTGAAACTGAACCTGGCTGACCTTCGAGACGTGGCCATCTACGACCAGTCCACGCAGCCCAATGCCTCCAGTCCATGCACGGTCAACAACGGCGGCTGTGAACAGCTGTGCTTCGCCATGCCCAAGAAGCTGACCGCCATGTGTGCTTGCTCTGCTGGACAGCTGGCTGCCAATGGAAAGACGTGTGAAGGTCGGTCCTCGGCTGCTGTGTTTTCATTCGCCATCTTGGAATTCCTTACCTGTTACAAATAATAATAGGCAGAAAGATTTGCAATGAGAGATGTTATAAGAAATAACTTTATTTAAAATTGACAAACAGCCTTGACAGTTATGACAGCGATCTCCGCTGACGTGCGCTATGAACAACTGTAACACTTGGCCCTGTTTATGGACGGGTAGTGATACTGCTTCATGATCTCTCCATATAAGGCTATATGCAATAGCGGGGGAGGTGCATTTCTTCAGTAACATTCTTGTCACGTATGAGTGAAAGATTCCAGCTATGACGTAAAACAATTATTCACTCACTCACTCAGTAACATTCTATTGAACGATTTTAGCACTGCGAGAGTTCTAACTCCCTAAACATGTATAGCCGGGTGTGATATAAGATGCTCCTACTGGTCTCGGCCAGCGGGGTTACCCCTTTGGCTGTCAGTAGAGTGTTGGACACACAATCCAGAAACTCACGGTGTTCGAATCCCAGAATCAGCACAATTCTCGGTGATGCATTCATGTCATTACAATCATTCTGTGGAACAGGATTACAATCATTCTGTGGAATGGGATTACAATCATTCTGTGGAACGGGATTACAATCATTCTGTGGAACGGGATTACAATCTGTGTAATGAGATCTTGAAGTAATCGTAATCGTACAATAATGATGAAAACCAAGTCCTTGTAATCAATTGAGATAACAAAAATTGAGTCTACGTTTAATTAAATAGAATAACCATTACTCATTCCAACAGCATGAATCACTCACAGTTAAATAAATACATCAATGCCATACACATACATTTTCAGTGCTGAATGAGTTCCTGGTCCTGGCTGCGGAATCGGAGATCCGCAGTCTGTCACTGAACCCAGATGACGGCTTGCTTCCCATCCCGACAATCACCGGTCTGAGCGGCGCAGTGGCAATAGACTTCGATGTGGCCAACAACTACATCTACTTCAGCCAGGTCCGCGACAAGAAGATCAGCAGAGTGAAGAAAGGAGAGACCGATGTCGAGGATCTGGTGGCCAAAGCCAATACATCGGGTACTGTACTGCACTGGAGAACAGCCAACTCGTGTGGCAGGGGTTAGGGTGGGTGGTAGCGCAGTGGTAGAACATAGTACCAGAGCCAAAGGCCCTGGGTTTAAGTCGCGGGAGCCCGACATCAATGTTCATGAAAAGTTACCTTTCCGACGCGATCATGATTGATAGGATGCGTGGTCTGTACAGTGGCAATGCAGTTATCATCCTTGGTTGGTCAGTACCAGCTGGTGCTCGCAGGTTTACTGCAATATTCAGCCATACGATTTTGTTGCGGGTGTCCTCCTGCCCAAAACCTGACAAGCCATGATGTAAGTTAAAGAATCTTGAAAGTGGCTTTAAGCCAAATTCAAAACAAACAAAACAAATTAAAAAACACAATTTCATATTTACAAAGCATTTCATTTACTTTTATATTTGTCCACAGAAAATGGTGCAACGAACGACATCACTTCGGTGGAGGGTCTGGCCATCGACTGGGTGTCCAACAAGATCTACTGGGCAGATCTGTTCAAGAGTAAGATCTACAGCATGAATCTGGACCACTCCAACAAAGTGGCCTTGGCATCAGTGGGAAGTCCTAGAGCCGTCGCCATCGACCCGTGTCGCGGGTAAGAACCACAACATCAATACAGGAAGTAGTTGTTTGATTCATGAGGTATATCTTATGGCTTCGATGTAGTTAATGTCCAATAGCTTCACACATGCTCATTGTGCCCTATTGATCATCACATATGGGTGAAAAAATCCTGCAGAGACGGGCTTGGCAATTTTGTGCAGATCTGTGAAAATTCGCTGATGTACTGTAAAAGACTTATATTTCGCGCAGACTTATATTACGCGCAAAGACAATTTGCGCGAAATTATAGTGAAGCCCTAAGTTTACTGATTGAAGCGGACATATTAATGTACGATATAATTAATACTAATGAATGAAAAACAACACAGAAGATGCGATTGAATAATTTAATTAAACGGTGTTATTAAAAATTAATTGAACGTAAAAATATATACTAGTATTAGTCTACTCTTACCACTCAAGTGAAACGTTATAAGCGGCAATCAACTCCGAACTCGTTTTGCAATCACGTGATGCAATGACTAGTATAATGGTCTCGGTAAATTAAACAATCTAATAATGTATGTCTACTATTTCATGATGTCTGAGGCCACGTGTTGCCCTAGTCATCGCTAATTACTTGGCTTTATCCTATTTTAATTGGTCTTTACAACTAGTTGCGTTCGTAATTGCCGGTGAGCAAGTTATAGTAGTACTTTTGTTCATTATGCGAGTGAATATTTTTTCCCAACATTTTTTGTGTGGCAAATGCGCGTAATTTAATTCCCGTGAATATGTCAATTATAGCATTTGCACGAAATTTGTGTCCGCGAAATATAAGTCTTTTACAGTATACTTAAAGTGTAGTATTTCTTGGAATATGGTAATTTTCAATGTATAACGTTTAGAACTGTGGTATTTGATGGTTACTTGCCACTATTACGACAGGTACAAGTGAAAAGTAAGCATGTTTTGTTTTGTTGAAAGCAAATGTTTGCAATAAATGTTAGAAAAAGTAAAGGATACTGTAAGGTATCTTGTTGGAAAACATTTATTAATGTTTTATTATGTTAACAGTTTAACAATTTAACCATTAATTGCAGACATTTCACTCAATACTGGCGATAACCACGTCTGCTCCAAAACAGTTCTTGACATCATTGACGCATTAATAAAACCATTTTCTTTCAAGAAAGCCATTGGGAAATTGTTAAAAGTAAAATACCCTCAAAACAGTATTACTAAAAGTGACTTTAGATAATGTAAAAAAATAATGGCATATTCAGTGTTGCTTCAAATTTTACCTTCAGTATATTATACCATGCCCGAGCTGATTTAAAACAGATTCTGCAAGGAAAGCTGGCAACTAACTTAAGCTGCAGTCAAAATGAGCTCCATGACAATAACGAGGAAAAATATGTGAATTTTGTTCCACAAACAAAATCTTGTTATAGTTATTGCTGCAGTGTGATTGGTAACTACATTATGCTGATTAGTGTTATCATAAAAGCTGCAGAGCTTATCATTGCCATTGGAGGTTATCGTTATCATAAAATCCGCAGGGCTTATCACTGGAGGTTATCGTTATCATAAAAGCTGCAGAGCTTATCATTGGAGAGACCAATACATGCGAGATGACCAATCAAAAAGCAGAGACTGCCGTCACATGTCAGTCACTGACCGACGCGGTGAAGATGTCTCCGATCTTTTCCTCCTGGTCCCAGCGCCGTGTGCGGTCCGACAGCTCGATCTGGAACATGCGGTGGTGGCTCAGCAGCTGGTGGGCCTCCTTGAACACCACGTGGGCCTCACTCCGTGGGCTGCCCACGTTCTCCAGCACCACCTTCTCGTAGCCCTGTGAGAGTGATGTCAATTATTAGAATGAGCATGGAAGCGATTAGTTGGTTGGGTGAGTTATTGGTTAAGATTGGGTAGAATGATACACTTATTATTGGGATTTAGAGCCGCTTTCAAGATTCTTTCACTTGTCAGTTTAGGGCAGGAGGAAACCTGGGCTGCGTTCAATACACTGCAATACAATACTTTTCTCTACATCTAGTAGTTCGCTGAATGGGTTAGTAGGAAAATAGCGGGAAATGTTTGCACATGCATCCATTCGCTTCATGCTTTGGGTTTTCATACAAAAGCTACGCAGTCCAAACTTGTATTGAAATGTATGCATACATATGCATACGTATTGCTCACTGAATGGCTCGCGTAGTACTACATAGAATACATATGCATAGGTATTCTCCATTGAATGCACCCCTGCAACATCCGTAGCACTGAATGTTGCAGTAAACCTGTGAGCAACGGCTGGTACTGACAGACCAAGGATGATGTCTGCATTGCCACTCTACAGACAGCGCATCCTATCAATATCGCGTAAGAAAAGTAACTTTTGCAAACATTGAAGCCGTCTCCTGGGACAAGATTTGAACCCCAACTGATAACTAACTTTGTTCCAGTAAATAATTTCATTTATATTTCTATTCAAACTTTGATTATAGCTTTCTATATTCACATTATAGTTTTCTATATTCACACCGATTGAGTGGTCAACACTCTACGACAGCTGTACCAGGGTGAGTTAGTGATTTGGTTTTGCAACATTTCTCAAAGTCACTTTTGATCATGGTTTGTCATATTTCACATGTTCAAAATACAACAACTGTTATGTTTCCGCCAGGGTGATGACAAACCTCTATGATCCTCTCCAAGGCGTTGATGTAGGACATTTCACTTGATATCATCAGCTCGATAACACATCGCATCTTTTTCTGAAATAAGATAAGAATATGTCTTATATTTAGGTTACTAAAGAAAATCCCATAGTTAGTGATTACGATCCCTAAAATTGACCGTCGGTAAAGAACAAAAACATTATGGATATAATTTTCACACAAAAATGAAGAATGAAGTGCCACCTACCTGAAGATCTGACAGGTCATCAGGAGGAGGAGGTAACTCCGGTGGTAGGTGTTTGGACAGGTTGAGGTCCACTGGCAGACATCTTGTGTCCTCGTCTATTATGTAGTTGTTTTTCTTGTTGATTCTACCAATCAGCTTGGCTCCCTGATTTAAATTTTAAAAAATCACAAAATTATTAAAATACATGCATTTATAGTATCCTGCTTAAAGTCCAAATTTATGATATTACCAGATTACCATACTTGATAAAAATAAAAGGAACTTTATTCAATAATAATTAGTTCATTATTATTATTATTCATTATCATTATTAGTTCATTATCATTATTATTCATATAAATATTTTCTATATAAAATCACTAATAACTTGACAAAGGACAATGGAGACCCATATGTAACTAATGATTCAGTAACCGTGACAACAACAGAACCCCTTCTGCTTACCCCAGCAATGACATTGTCACTGAGCTTGTTCTGTTTAGGTTCTGGAGGCAGCGGTTTATTGGGCGCCTCACACAGAACCATGTCATCATCCGAGTCAAACTCAGATGACCCCCAGCCATCGTCAGATACGTTACCAGGGACAATCGACTCATAAAACAATTCAGAACTTGTGGATCCGGTCACATGATCTGGATGAGTGGTTGATTCGTTAAGGGGCTTTTCTATGGAAAACAACAAGACACAATTAATGTCAATTAATATTATATAATTTCTTACTATGATGTTTACTGCTGATTGGCTAAAACATGGTCACGTGACAAAAGTTTACACCACAAATTGTTTCGTTCATACTCATGTAAACTTCACAAAAAGTTTCTTAAATGTTTGTCAATATATTACTTTCATAATAATATGCACAGATGTGCAAGTTATTGTCACAGCGGGAATATTTCACCCATATACGACATTGATTTATCTATCCAGAGATAAAAATGAACGAATTAACACTAGCATTTTCCTAATAAAATACACAGATCAAGAATATTTTAGGCTAATATCTATAGCAGTTTAATAAATAATACATACATATCAAAACCACACCACACTCAAAATTAACTTTTCAAAATAAAATGCATCCATACACATTATCAACAGTGATACAAAATGGCTGCTGTCAGAACAAAATTACTAGCTTCACAAAAACAGAACTCTAATTCAGACATCACAGTCATTGTAATATGACCTCATATTATAATGTTTTAAATATTGTTCTAAGTTAGAAACATTGTGTGAAAAGGTTCTAAATGGGACATTTATCGGGGAAACTGTGTTGAAATATGTTCAAATTCAGAACCACTATTGATGGGTTTTGGCGTTTGGTGCTGTATTCTAAAGTAGGTCGTAGTCCGTATATATTTATCATCGATTCACTTCACTTGCCGGGCGATTATAATAAATTTTCTTAGATATGTCATGTCATTAGACACTAATTATGAATCATCAACAGTTTATACACGTATAAAATGCAAAAACATATGGCAAAAACATGAATCAACGTACTGTAAACTGTTTTTTTGCAGTTCATGCAGCCGAGATTTACTACGAAATGATAACAGCGCTAGGATTTGTTTACCTGCACATGCACATTTTCCAAGATGCCAGCGGAACTGTAAGTAGGTGTATGTTAGGGGAGATAACCAATGTGGTATTAGGGGAGATAACCAATGTGTTTCAAAACAAATAGCAAACTGCCCCTGTGGCAACAAAACATTAACCTATCAATTATTATCATGACCGGATCAATTACGCTTCATATAATGATATATAGAGGATATGTCATTTGTCTAGTGAAATAGCATGTATCTCGAGTGACATGGGAAAAGAGATATTTTCAGTGAAAATAGCAGTGTTTCCACGTCACGAGATGAGAGATACATGCTATGTCACTAGACACATGAAATATCCTATTTATTATATACTTCTATTATATAATTATCAACAAAACTTTGAAAAGAAAATTATGAAATCTCCCAACTGGACAATGTATGCTGACGTCATGAGCTGGCAATATGACACGTCACAATACGATCATCGAGCTAGCTTTCAATAGTTTTAACGACAAATAGAAGTCAAAACAAAATATATTCAATTAATCGACAGACACAAACAACTGGTACAACTCTGGTACATCGAAAATGTCAAACGTTGATCAAATAATTGTACGAGGATCTGACGAAAGTGGCAGTTGGCATCATGGTTCACAACGGGTTCAGTAGTACCCGAAGGTGTTCTCTTCACTGCAGTGACGATATCAGTTTTCTCAGAGTGAGAAATCTCAGTCTTTCACTATTAAGTATATAATAACAATTTGTCCTTGTAATTTGATCTTAGCAATATACACAGAAATGCATTGCCACCTAACCCAACTGAAATAGTACAACCACATACAATACATGCATGCTGGATCAAGATGCAATATTATAATTTAAATAAAACAAGAATAAAACATTCAGCCATGTGATTACTGATGAGAACTAAATATTGCTAAAATATAAAAAAAAATATAAAAATTATTTTCCAAAACAAACAAAAAACCAACATAAGATACAAATAGTAATGCACATCGATGTAGACAAATTCACATATTAGTACAACATGAACCTAACTGCACATCAACCATACAGCGTTATGTTTAACATTTATATTAACCTTTCGTCAGTTTACATTTCCTATTGCGAAGGATGGCCATTATAATACACAGCCTGGACGAAGATGAAAAATATATTTTAGGGAACGACATTAAACGTCTCATGGAGCATGTCATGTACCTGATCACATGACTAGGAGAACAATAATACATACACAGCCATGTGCTCACTGTAACCAGCAAGGAAACATAATGCAGGTAATTAACACTTGCAATTTGGTCAATGAGTATTATAACTTACTAACATGTCCTCCAGGTCATAATTTGTAAATATAAATTTGTGCTTGATTAGTTTGAGTTAATTCAGTCTTTTTCTCTTAAACATTAAAAATATGAATTCTAATAATATTATCAATATTCTGAAAAAAATATGTTTTTTGTTTGTTTGTTTTTTAATTGGAGTTTAGAGCCGCTTTCAAGATTCTTTCACTTATATCACAGTTTGTCAGTTTGGGGCAGGAGGAAACCCGCAACATCCGTAGTGCTGAATGTTCAGTAACCCTGCGAGCACCGACTGGTACTGAAAGACCAAGGATGATATCTGCATTGCCACGGTACAGACAGCACATTCTATCAATATCACGTCAGAAAGGTAACGGGGCAGGATTTGAACCTGGAACCATTGGCTCTGAAGTCCCAACATTCTACCATTGCGCTACGACCTGCCCCTTCAAAATCTGTTTCCGTCTCAATATTAAACTATCAGCTGTCCCAGTCTAATTGACACTCTAGAATTCACAGTTGAATTCACAACAATACCAGTGTATACATTTGTCATGGAGCCTTAATTCACAGCTCTCCCTGTCCACTGTGCATTGGTCAACTGGTCAAAACATGTACAGATTGTTTACTGTTTTACCCATAAAGAGTGTGCCAGGTCAACAGTGACCACTTGACCTCACTTCAAGAGGTCAAACTATCTTAACCACAACAGTGTCAAGTGTAATGTTCATGTTTGGCAGTATTGTTGGAGCAAGTCATTCATACTTCTGACCACCACTGTCAATAGTAACGGACAAATCTTTCAAAATATACGTCAACAATCACAACATGATTATCTGATATCGATAAATGAACTTGGATTACAATGTCTAAACAAATGTTACCAACCCAGGGCCCAGAACAGGTATTATCCACAGGCGGACAAGTGAAATAGCCCACAGAGCTTTGGCTGCAGGGCAAGTAGTTCCTTGTACAACAAGACACAGGGACAGGTGCCTAAAAACATTAATGTATAGTGCTGCCAACTACCCATTGTCGTTTTACTGTACTGATACATGCTATGTAACAAACCAAAATACTTCGGAATGTCTTTCTTTCGAGAGCCACAAAGACCTGATAACAAAGTGACTCAAACAGATGTGGCCAATACAGTGTGATTTTACATATACCCATTTTCTGTTATTATTGGTCATATATTGGTCATGAAATGCCACGCAAACCCATCGAAATAAATCCATTTATCTGTCGATGAGAAAACAATCGATTGTTTTGAAAATGGTGCCTATTCATGGGGATTCGCCTCTGTGTTAGTCACGTAGTTAGAAGAGTATGCTGTGATTGGTCCTCGGTTAGATGGTTGAGAGATGGGGTTGAGAGGTCAAACACACCAGCTCACCAGCAATTAATGTAAATAAACAAACTGACTGCCATGAAAATTAGCGAATTTATCGATTACAGATGATTTGGAAGGAATTAATCACTATACGTGGTGTAGGATCATCAGTTCTTTAGGTTTATACAATAAGAATATCGTGTTTGAGTCACTTTAAAGTTTATTATTAGAGATGATATGTCATTTTGGACAACATGAATGCTTCTGACTGCAGAATGCTCCGTATTAGCGGGCTGTTATAAACTTCACTCATTCACAGATAAATAATAAACCATGATGAAATTTTAAATGATCAGACAATACATTAATGTAAATGTGTATTCACACATACACATGGAAATAAATAGTATATGAATACTGTAGATCCAGAAATTAATGCGAGGCATAAATGAATGAAAAGAACGTGAGGTGATAATCTGTCGCATTAATTACAACTTGCATTTACTTCACTATTGGTCAGAGCTCAGGAGTAATAATGGCAAACACTGTCATATTCATTGTTCAACTTTCTATATTCATTAGCCTTAGTGTCGTCATTAGGAAGGTAGTTTTTTTGTAAGTGTCCAGGGGCCCATTCCACAGAACTCGGGTTTGCATTACATCACTTCATACAGGAGACAAAGGTGTAGTCTATGGCTCGGGTTTGCATTACATCACTTCATACAGGAGACAAATGCAAATGCAGCTATCATGAAGCAGAAGTAAAATTGAGCGTTTTGGCTTGATACATATATTTCGATTTAGTCGGATTAGAAATTCTGATTCATGCATATCAACAAATCGGTTAACAATTTGGATACCTTGTACGTGAACATTAATACCAATGATTATTGTCTAGTAATCCAAAGATTTATGATTCTATGAATTATAATTTATATACAGGGTCCTGGATCCAGTTGCACAACGCTCTTGTAGGCTACAATAGCGCTATGATCGATCTGTGGAATTGGGGGGCCAGAAAATGTTCTCTTTTGCTCACAAGTATTAAACAGTATTAAATGTGTTTTATATCACTATGACAGCATGCATTCCACTTAGATTATAACAACATGTCACACATTTCAAGAATTTCTTCTTATTTTCATAAAGACCCAGCTTCATGCTAATAGACATGTATATATACTTATGTGACAAATTCATAGATGTTAATGGCCGAGATGTTTGAATATCTTGGTATTCTATTTAAACAGGATGAAACTTTTCTGGGGAAACCCACAACAACCATCGGGTTGACTGTCAGGTACTGACAAGACCAAGGACAGTACATCCTATCAATATCACGTCAGAAAGGTAACTTTGGCAAACATTGATGCCGCACTCCTGTGGTGGGACTGGAACCACTGGAACCACTGGAACCACTGCACTACCACCAACCCACTTTGTACCTGAAAGCATTACTAGCAACCGAGTTGAAGGTGTACCACCTCAACTCCAATCTTAGCCATAGACTACACCATTGCAAAGGTTGAAAGTTACCACGTTACCTTAGAGTTATGCCATAACAGAGAAGAGCTCAGTGTAGGAAATAACCATAACAACAGAGTGTAGAACATCTGTTATATCATTTAAATGTATATAAATGTTTTACTATAATGCATCATTAAAACCAAGCCAAATGCTAATACATATTTAACTACAAATTTAAAGGTGCTAAGGGCAAACAGGTTTGAGTATCTTGGTATCCTATTCAAACAGTGAATCATCGTGTTTCCACCGTACATACCATGCACTGCTAGCAACTGAGTGAAAGATGTATCACGCCAGTGTATAACCATGGCAAGTGAGGCAAGTCGACAAGTCAGGTACAACAAATACTAGTGTTGTAGTGAAGTTGCCACCTAAGCACACAAACTCCTGTCGTTAAAGAAAGTTTTTCTTTTTTTCAAATTGTTCATCAAACCGTCGTTCTTTACTATCTTTACTTTCTTCCTACTGGATTACGGTAATCATGGTGATCACAGAGGTTGTTCTGTCAGGCATCTGCAGTTGTCTCTTGGAGGAACAAGGTTAAATTAATAAATACATTAATTAATAATATTTATCTCATTCGCCATCTGTTTTTTATGTGTCGTGTAGAAACTGTATCACATGTTTATGTACATTATTTCGTCATCATTAATACGGTATGTTTACAATGTTATTTGTTCGTATGCAGATTTGATTAGCTGAATACCCCCCCCCCTCCCTTCCCACACACACACGCTCCACCCACCCCCACACACACAAGTAACTTGTGGTCCCTCTGAGTGTAGATTGATGAAGCATTACACTTGGTTATCACATAATTGGTAAAATTCATGTCATAGTAATTCATTATTTTTATTTGTTAGTGTTTGTTGTTTTATTTCTTTCAAGATTATTTCACTTATAAAAGTTATATCATGGCTTGTCAGTTTAGGGCAGGAGGAAGCCTGCAACATCCATAGCATTGAATGTTGCAGTATACCTGCGAGCACCAGATGATACTCACAAGACCAGAGATGATGTACTGCCACAGTACAGACAGCGCATCATATCAATATCGCATCAGACAGGTAATTTTGGCGAACATTGATGCCAGGCTCATGGGACATGATTTTAACCCAGGCCTTTGGCTCTGATATTTGCTTGTAGTCATAGAAGTATTACTTCTATGTACTGTTGGGTATGTCTATGGCATATGTACTTTCTATAGTATGTTTACCCTAGTATTTTTTATGTGTATTGTGCATAGTATGTCATGTAATGTCATATGTGTTGCAGGGTGAGGCTTTTGCCTTGCAGTCATGCCTTGAACACTGAAATCAAGTAGTTGGTAGTCTATACCCTGAGATGCCGGAAAACATCTACAGAAATAATGTCATTAGTGTGCTTTGAGCAGGCAATTGTATGGAAATTGCACAATACAAATTGACATTACTGATTACTATTATGATTATTGTTATTATTCAATCTAATTAAAATCATGTCCCATTTCCTTCCTTAAATATTTTGACTTTCTTTTGGAAATGTTGTGATGTCCAAATATCTGAGCATCAGTTTTGTATCTGATCTTATTGAGATTGAGTATTATTATTAGTAGTATCTTAGAAAAAAAATGGAATTCAAGTGGATATACATTATATATTATCATTATCATATATTACCCAGTGTACATTATATATTATCATGATCATATAACACCCAATGTACATTATATATTATCATGATCATATAACACCCAATGTACATTATATAGTATCATGATAATATAATACTCAATGTACATTATATATTATCATGATCATATAATACCCAATGTACATTATATATTATCATGATCATATAACACCCAATCAGCAAGTAAAAAATACAGTAATACTAATAGGCAAGTAAATGACTTTCAACGGTTTCCTGAACAGTAGAGCTACACTTGGCTACACACGGCCACTCATGACCTAACTACCATCGAAAACACGTTTCATGTTCTTTACGCCAGATAATAATAGACTATTTCACCACCTATAAATAGTCCGACAACCTTCCTCATTAAAGTGCACAATTGAACATTCTACGGTGGAGTACTAGTGGAGTACTAGTACTAGTACTACGTGCAGATTGTCAAGTTCATTGCATTGCCGAGTGCCGCAAACATACGGAGTACGAATAGAATAGCCTACAGTATTAAAGTAGGGATGGTAGTAGTAGCCATGAGTTATGACTCACAATGTGACTATGAGTAGAAGTGACACATTCCCAGAGAGGATGTTGATACTCAGTAACCACACAATCTCCCTAACACAGGTTTTCCCAAACTTCCATAATAGTCCATTTCCAATGTGACTTTTCTCAGTATATTTATATTTCTTCAATGCAGTCGGTGATAGCATCTGTTATGCAATACACCAAGAACAGGTTCCACGTATTGAGTCATGGAATGTTCTCAAAGACGATAGAGGTGTAGGAATGGCATAAAACTCGCTGTACTAATCTGAAATATGACACACTAACTACTAATCACTGTAACTATACATACTTTTTAAAACATATTTTTTCGGGTTCATAACCACGATAACAGCATTGAAGATTATTTTGATAATAACAGAAGAAAGAAAGCAATCCTGCAGCACTGGTTTGTTTTTAATTTTAAAACAAAACAAACAAAAAACAATCAAATTAATTGAGGAGTAAACATGGTCAATTTGCATGAGCAATTTGTTTCCAAGATTAATTTGCTTGTATCATGACTTATCAGTTTATGGCCAAAGAATCATGAAACACCTGTTGCGCTGAGTGTTGCAGTAAACCTGTCAGCACCAGCTGGTAAAAACAAGTACCAACTTGTTTTGATGGCTGGTACCGTATTGATAATTGCACCTGGACAGCACAGGAAATGAATCTCACATCATGATTGCATCAGAAATGTAACTTCTGTGAGCATTGACACCTGGCCACCGTGGCAGATTCAAACTTGGTACCTTTAGCTCTGGTGTCCGACACTCTATCAATGCAAATTACCAACCATGCCAACTAGCCCATGCAATATTTGTAACTTGTTTCATCTGGATACTACTGCATATATCCTCACATTAAAACAGTGAAATTATACCAAATTGTGTATGACTATTTCAGGGAGTTGGGAAGGAACACTAAGCATGCAACACTAAGCATGCTCAGTGCACACTGATCCTGCACACTGTAATATTGTAGAGACTTGAGCATGCATTAATAAGGGGTGGATCTGACGCATTATTAACATCCATTATTATTATAATTATTATTATTATTATTTATCTTATTATACAATTTATTATTA
Organism: Lepetodrilus schrolli; assembly: GCA_032361225.1. NCBI lineage: Eukaryota > Metazoa > Mollusca > Gastropoda > Lepetellida > Lepetodrilidae > Lepetodrilus > Lepetodrilus schrolli. Next base: position 15,367 of record JAUTBT010040278.1, on the reverse strand, counting down.
TCATTATTATTTATATTATTATCATTATTATTATTATTATTAGACCATTTATTATTATTGTTATACTTATTAGATCATTTTCTTTTCCTACATTAACTTGTCGTTGTGTATGGGTGAAATATTCCCGCTGTGACGTAAAGCACTAATTCATCATCATCCTACATTAACTTAATATAGAAGATGTGATGAGCATAATTATAAAGAAAATTGATTTTAAAAAAAGTGTAATGGTCAAGTGGGTGTTGAAATTAATGACTTTCAGACTGAAACACCGAGCTCAGAGTGATGTGTCAACATGTAAAAAATATTTCCTACTTCCAAATACATCATAAAATCAATACTTGACATTTAAAACCCTGTGGTAAACAACCGATAGCTACCTTATGGCAAAAACTCAGTGAGGAAGTGAATGACAGGTAAAGGCAAAACAACAATAATATGGTCCACAAATAAATAGTGGATTCAAACTGGTGCAAGATGCATATATATTAGCATGCTACATGTAATCACTATTGTCACATAATAATGTATATCTATTTTTCTAAATGAGGCTTAGACCCAGGTTAAAGATTCTTTCACATATCACGGCTTGTCAATTTATGGCAGGAGCAATCCTGCAACATCTTTAGAACTGAATGTTGCAGTAAACCTGCGAGCACCAGCTGGTACTGACAGACCAAGGATGATAACTGCATTGCCACTCTACAGACAGCGCATCCTATCAATATAGCGTCAGAAAGGTAACTTTCCTGAACATTGATGCCGGGCCCAGGTACAGGATCTGATGGTGTTACCAATGATACAGAAAACAATATTGGTACAACTTAAACGCTCAACTCAGATTTTACATTAGGATTTGACTGCAAACATTAAATTTTTAACATAAAATCCTATAAAAAATGTGCGTAACCTTGGCACCAGAGCGACATGCAGAAGCCTAAATTGCAAACCCTACAAATTGGAAACATTGACGAGATGTTCAGACAATTTGTGATATGCTGAATGTTTTCTCTAAGAAGAACCATTGAGTGCGGTAATAATGTAGTTGAGAATTTTTTTAGCATGGATTTGACGCAATGTAATTATGCACATTATGATTATAATTATAAACCTTCTCTGACCTTAACCAGTTAACTGGCAGTTTGAGTTGTATACTCTTCAGGAGTTGAAAATGATTGAAATGAGTGCACATTGATCGATTGACCGGGGTAATAATGTAATGCTATGAGCATGCTTCAGAGCGTGGATTTAGCGCAATATATAAGTTCACATTATTTATTATTAAATATCTGTATCACTTAATGCCTACCAAATTTGACATATTCATAATCAGAGCCACCCATCTCTGCTTTCTTCTTTCCTTTCTTCCTCTTCTCGAGTGAATCGTAAGCTTGGCAACTGAACTGCGATACACAGTCGTCGTACAACGCTTTGTGTTTCCCATTCCCTCTCGATTTCCTCGAACCAAAGTCTCCAGGAACAGACCGCCGTCTTCCTTTACCATCTTTCACACATTCCCCAGCAGCCACATTACTGTATCCATCAGCACATATTTCATTCACTCCTTCCTTCGACTCCACATCTCCAACAGAATGCAACTGATCTCCGCTGGTACATTCCGCAATCCCGACCAGACAAGAATCGAACGCACACTGATCTGGGTTTCTGGGGTCGGCACGAAATCCCGGCAGCAAGGACAGCTGGGATAAGACCTTTTGGATCTTCTTCCCACACTTGTGGCTGTTCTTAGTCGTGTGCAGCATCTTGCTGTGACACTGCAAATGCGCAGAAGTGTCACGTGGTAAACATGTGGCAGTGTCACACACATCAAGTGTATGTGGCAAGTGTCACACACAGCAAATGCATAGAAGTGTCACACACATCAAATGTATAGACGTGTCACACACAGCAAATGTATAGAAGTGTCACACATCAAATGTACACAAATGTCGCATAGCAAGTGTACAGAAGTGTCACACACAGCAAATACACCTGTGACAAATACTAAAAATGTGTCGCGCAGCAAATGTACAGAAGTATGAGAAATGTACGGAAGTGCCACACGTCAATTGTACACCAGTGTTGCACAGCAAGTGTACAGAAATGTCACAGTAGATATAGCTAGCACATGTACAGAAGTGTCATACAAAAGTGTCACACACAATAAATGTATGGCAAGTGTCACACAAAATATACAGATCAGATGGATACGGTGTACAGAAGCTTCACACAAAATGTACAGATCAGATATATACGGTGTACAGAAGCTTCACACAACATGTACAGATCAGATATATACAGTGACACACACTGAGCCGGCAAAAACAATGTAATGTCTATATCACCTCCTTGAACCTATCAATGTCCCTTGGTCTTGAGCATACATTGTGATATGTTGTTTCCTCTGTTAGAATCAATCTAGCCAGCATACAGATTAAAACTTGGCCATGTGCTCATCTTGTGTGTTGTCCAAACAGTTACATTATATCCTCTTCATCCATGTCTGTTATTTAACACTCTCAATGACAAACAGGAAGTTAGTGCAAGAGGTTGTAAGTGGGATATTTCTACGAACACAATGACAATGAAGGGTTGTAACCTAGACTACCTCTTGATACTGTGAGATATCATTTAACAATGAAAATTGGGAAAGTTTTGTTTCTATTTATATTACTCTTGACTAATCATATACTATAGTATTAAAATTGTTTCACTTTTCTGTGTGTGTATCCATTGGACAGTTTAGAGTTAATCTTGGGGGTTTTCACACTTTTAGTTTGTGAATATTATTAATATTATACTAATTTGATTTTGTTATTAGGCCATAGTTATTTTGTTTCCTGGTTTACGGATTTTTCTATGATTATTTTGGCTCGGGCAGTCAAAAATATAAATAAATATAATTTACTATTTTGGCCAGTCGATCAGGTCTAATATAAAATAATAATAATTGGAGACTATGAATGGTAGTTGACAGGAAATAAATATAATTGATCAATATAATTGTTATAAAGACCAGTACACATGAATTGTTCAGATGTGAATGCAAAATTATTTTTCAAAGTACTGCTTGTCAACAGCAGTACTTGTTATAATTAGACTTTTGTTATACATATTTACCAGTAACAAATCAAATTGGCTTCGACTTTGTGTCAACCATTTCCTGCCAGTCTTTGTTTATGGTTTATATGACTTGTTCCTTCATCATCTATTATTATAATTTTCTAAAGGCTAGTACACATGGTACACTGTCGGCGGAATATAATAAAAAATAATTTTATTTTATTTTCCAAAGTTGAAAATAATCAGGTCAGCAGATTCGTAAACCTGGGAATCAAATAGCTATGGCCTTATTATACTATTATAAATTTATTATTATTATTATTATTACTTATTATTTATTAACATGACATAAAACACTGCTAACGGATAGATACTGTATCACCAAGAAGCAACCAATCACTTGCTGTCTAATACTTTTGCCATTCAAATTGCCCTGCACATTTGTCTTTAACCCTCTCCCTGCTGGATTAGATATAGACAGAGCTCTTTAGGGCATCTCTGGTTGCCGCAATCATGGAGACGGTTAACATAGACAAGGTACATGATGTACATACATACATGCATACCGGTATGGTATACACCCTGGCAAGATAATTGAGATCAGAATATAAACATCAGCTGTGTGTGCTAAAAGTCAATACTGTCCACTGTGGTCATCGTTCCTTTGTGTTCTCTGCCTCATCACGGTAGCCTTCCTCCTCTCTCTGTCAGAACCAGTCCTACACTGAACACTTTCTAGACCAACAGGGCTTTACACTAACATAAAGGGGCAAGCTAAATTGCACAGTGGGCAACCTATTCTTAATGTATCGCACCTTTGGTGCCTTTGCAATTTGCCCTGACTTGCCCTGCAGACAAGTAACTCAGAATGTTAATCTGGAGCCCTGACCAATCTCAAGACACATTTATTTAAGGCAGCTTATCTTAATTACCAGGTAAACTATTCCTTCAGCCCCTGAGCGCTTCAAGCTTGCATAAGCATGGAGGGAGTCATGCGTTTTATAAATGGTCACTATTTATTTATTATTTATTATCTAAGTGTGATTGATGTGAGTGAGTGAGTGAGTGAGTAATGTGATGGATATCAATGAATGAGAATCCGACATCCTAGGAACAGTTGATAATATTTTGCTAAATTCAAGCTCGAAAGTTTCCTCAGTCATAGTACTACATTATTACAAAGCTAAGCACTGATATCACTAGTCTGACTTGTTGAACAGCAAATAAGGTTGCCTCAGGCTACCACTGGACAAGTTGAGCCTTATTTATCATCTTTACTGGACACATCTATCATGTCTATATATATATTAATCACACCATACCTCAAAAACAGAGTGCCTTTAGCATGTTTAGTTTAAAAAGAAACAAAATTGAGTGCCTTTAAAAAAACCGAATATGTGTGCCTTTAAAAAAATAGAGGATATTGCACGTATGCTTGAAATGTAAGAATTCATATTAGTTAGACATTCTTACCATTGGAGGCATCCTCATGTATGTCGTCAATGAGCGGGCCGATATAAAACGTGCTTCGACTCTTGCGCTTCTTGGAGTGCAGTCTTCGGAATTTCAGTCTATCGTAGTTGGAATCTTCCGAATCCTTCTGCGAGTTTTTCAGAGACTTCTGTACAGACAAATCTTTGTCCAAGAATTGAACATTGACAGGGTTCCCGAAGCCTTGTTTACATGCCATGTATCTCGGCGGTTGCGCATTTGTCAACAATTCTGGATGCTTTGAAGTCGTGGTTCCAGAAATTGGTTGGGCCATTTCATACGTATTCAATCCCAATTTCCCGTCTAATGACTTGATCACATTTTTTACCCTTTGACCTTGACCTTCAGCACCTGTATGACCTTTACCTCGCAAGTCAGGATTCCGTTGCGACAGCAAAGTTTCATAAATTGGATCGTCATTCAACACGGAATATCTCGGAATCGAATCCCTTTCGGAAGATTCTCGTTCGGAGGAACTTCTCGAAGGAACACAGTCATAGATAGGATCAGCAATAAATCTTTCAGATGCCTCATCCGTGTTTTTAGCCTCGACCGTTATTGTAGGATCTTCAGTCTTACTTCCAGACTTCAAGTTTGTTCCGACCAACTGTGCCAGCTCATACACAGGACAGCTCTTTGCGACTTCCTCAAATCCTTTGAAAGGATCCTCAACAGGATTAAGACTTTCCTGAAAGACTGAGATAAATTCATCATCACACCCTGTAGAAGGTTCTGCCACATCAACTGGATTCTTCACTCCACAAGGGTCAACTGGATTCTTCACTCCACCAGGGTCAACTGGATTCTTCACCCTGGCAGGGTTGACCTCGAACGCTTGAGCGAGTTTGTTGACAGAGACTGATCCTGATAGTGATGCAGACTTGGCCATGGGAACATTTTCCAACACGAAATACTTTGGAGTTCCACCATCTCCTGCCTCTGCTTTCTCTTCCTCTGGTTCAGCTTTGCTGCTCAGAACATCTGCCTCTGCCTCTGTCTTGGGGTCTTCTTTGACCAGAACAGCTGCTTCTGTGGTGCCACCAGAACCACCAGATCGGCCGTGATTGGGAAGTGTGGAGCAGCAGTCCATGTAGACATCCAGGTCGTCGGTGTTGCTCTCGCCGATCTCGATGTCATCCAGCGTGTAAGTTTGACCATTGAGGTCTTCCTCGTTGTCAAGGTCCACGGACATGTTGTCACTTTAAGAGCGGACCGAAGTAGGACTTGATTGAAACTGTCTAGAGGTTTTTAACATTTGATCCTGTTATTTCATTGTCCGTTCATGGTTTACGTTTTTTCAATATTCATGCCTGCCTTCCTTTGGGTTACTTCCATGTCTCCCAATGTAGTTTCTGAAAGATATTAATAAAGTAAAATAAATTATTCTTAGAAAGTGATTAAAGCCATTCCTTAATAGTTTTAACTAGCTTAATTACTTTTAACCATACGTTATATCTAAAGGTTTTCTTGTAACCTAAATTCCTATTCCTTAATGCATTCCTATTCCTTAGGCATGTCGTATCTGGAATTGAAAATTGGAAATGGTGTTTTCAGCTGAAACAGCTGGGAGCCATTGCCAGGGTTATGAGATCGACCCCAGAGCCTCAAAATCTGTGGATCCGTGGCTGTAACAAATTGGTGGATTTATGTTACTCCTATAAAATTATGTTACTCCTATAAAGTATAAACATGACATTGATAGCAATTATTTATCAACATGATCAATTATACAAACACCATGCAGGTATATAATATACAGGTATGTACAGTGTATGTCAGTACAGTGGACCTCTGATAATCCAAATGGCCCTGTTTCATGCTCAAAATGATCGGATCGAGAATTGATCGAATATCTGAATCAGTGAAGTGAATAGTGAAGAGATACCCCCCTGTGTAACCAAGATCGGAAATACGGTTTACTAGTACAAGAGTTATAAAATACATTAGTGTCATGTGTTCATAAATGTTACTTTAAAACCAACAGCAACAAAACCTGTATCCATGCACCACCATGGGTGTATTTTGTAGAATTATTCGTGAGTGTATTTTGTGGAATTTTTTAAAGATTAATTGCTTAAGAAACAGGAGGTTTCGTTCTATCCATAGGTGTCGATTGCCACTCGTCTGTCACCAGTGTATGGATTAGACTTGACTAAAAACATGTGACACATACTAAAGAAACAAACAATTTAGATCCATCATGTAATTAATTAAATTGCTCCTCACGAATGTGAGTACACGGATAGGTCTGGCATGAGTGGTCGGTCGAATTAACAAAGTAAAATTACAATTAGTTTAGCACTTTGGTTGCATGTTTAGTACTTTGGTTGCATGTTTGTTTAGTAATTTGGGTGCATGTTACGTAATTTGGTTGACTATCACTACATCGGGATAAATGAAATAGTTAAAAGGGTTTGGTTGGTCGGTTGGTTGATTTGGGGTTTAAAGACACTTTCAAGATTTGTTAACTCACATTATGGCTTGCAGGCATATGTACTTCTTGTACTAGTCCGGATTTCCGACAGTTTTTATGTTTTTATAGTGCTAGCTCACTTGGAATATGACATGCCGCAGATAGAACATGGTTACCCCACTCAGACACAGTATTCTGATTCTGAGCCGACCTGTCCTTGCTTTACCCCTTTAATGCTGAGCACCAAGCAGGGGAACAACAAGTACCATATGGTATGGCACGACTTGGGAGCGAACCCGCGACCTTCCGCACTCCAAACCGACACTCTAACCATTATGCCACAGAGCCAGCTAAAAAGGTGGTTACAGGTCAAAATCGATTGGATGAATTATCAAAGGTCGGATTATCAGCGATCCGAGCTGTATATGGTATGTCTGGTTTCATACAACAGGTAGATGGTTAATGTCATCCTGTTACCTAGATCAGTAGGTTTAATGGCTTGTGTTTCGAGGATGGATTAATCCATGTATTCTATGCATTTAAAATGCATTGGAAAACATTTAGTAATAATTTGACATGATGACTAAAAATTGACATTAAACAGTTCATTTTCAATTTCAAATCAATCATTTGAACATTACAACTACTTACAATACCAGTTTTCAGTCGATGTTTACCCGCTTTCACCGTATGCCTAGGCCGTGTTTATGGCCGGTAATAGTGTCCTTGCTACGTATATTAAAATGGTTACAAATATGAAACAGACACACAGAATCGATTGTCCTCGATGTCAGTTATCATCATCTACATATATACACACGAGACTGGCACTGTCACTATCTATCAATGACAGGTATTCGTGATTCAGGGCAGACGGCACGTGATCTAACAAATTAGCACAATACAATGCCGTAGGTAAAATACCTGCACGCGTCAAACCATACTGACAACGTACGCAATAGATGCACTTCACGTGTAGATAATAAGCAAAGAAAGTGTACAAACTTCTCTTCTTCTCAGACTATCGGAATGTAAACAAGAGCCAGGACATTTCACCACGGAAGTCTGTGCTCACCTTGAAGTTGATGAAGAAATCACTTCCGGTTTACCTGTGATTGGTTGAAAACTTTTACCTTGGGAGAGAGGGGGCTGGGGCGCAACTAAATGCTACTGTATAAGCCAAACGCCATACTTGTTTGTTTATGCACAGGCCTCTGAATAATTATTCAAAAATTTACATCATATAGCCTAATTAAATATTTAAATAGGCTACGATAACATTTTAATAATAATTATCCTTTACACGTGATTAACATGTATGTTGTCTGGGCAAACGATGGTGATGATATATGTATACATATTTACCCTTCCACATTTCTTTAGTAGGCTACACATGTGTGTGATCGACTGCATCTGTGAGCTATTTATTATGATGATCTGCAGCACTATAATATAGGCATATATATATATAGCATATTTCGTTTGAGTAATTGATTGATTGACTGCAACCTATAGATCGTTTTTTTTAAAGAAAAGATATAAGCTTGGATCGAGCATGCCAGTATAGCTATATATGCAGGCTCTTCTTCTCACGACGATTGTGTGTGTGTGTTTTTGTGTATGTGTGTGTGTGTGTGTGTGTGTGTGTGTGTGAATGTGGTGTGTGTGTGTGTGTGTGTGTGTGTGTGTGTGTGTGTGTGTGTGTGTGTAAATACGTCCTCACTTGGGACTATATCTATCTATTAAAACTATAATTATGAATTTTAAGTAAATCGTCACAAATGCTTTTTGCAGGATTCAGAATTATATATATATATGCCCACCATACACAATTCATGACAATTGAAAGTTGAAGATATTTTATTTTCCATTCCATGCTGAAATACGCCCTATATAATATACCCGATGGTATATACAGGTGTACTGCATATAATGTTCGTATTGGGCTTGATTCCACTGTATCTGCACGGATGAACTTGAAATTGCCAAGACGGGGTATATTTGATTTAAACATATTTTATTGTCGAATTAAAAGATTTGATACAAAAGCTAGTCCGGCTTGTATAAATACCGTTCCTTTAGACGTAGAAAACGCAACAAGAATTAGATCAAAATCATGTTCATGCATGTGATATAAATTTTAATCTAGTCTAATTTCAGAATTTCAGACCTCGTACTGCACACAGAATACACATAGAATTTAACATAAACTTAAAATATATGTTTTTGACTACCAAAGAAAAAGGCATTGTGGGGTTTACTGCTTTGCCAGTCGCCTTCCAACTTAGCTGATTTCGGCAGACTGGCCCATCCTTGGGACGTATGTGTCTCACGGCATAGAGATGAAGAGCGTTGAGAAAAAGGCAATTAAGAAACCAATATATATATATTGGGACTGGCTCACAGTATGTAATGGAGTAAAGTGCAAGTAGTCCGAGGTGAGCATTTGCAATATATATATGGGCCACCATTTCATGAAAAGGTATATGAAGCTCTCGTATAATCCACTATAAGAGACCTATATTTCAAGCTGATCAGATTCAGAGATCACTATAGCGATCTTTATATATATATATATATAATACACTTTAAATCAGTACGGAAAATAATATCCTTTTCCCTATAATGTTCATCCATGCATTGTGGCTATTCGACTACTAGTGTTATGATTGTCAGTTCTAGACCTCTGTAACCCTCGATCATTGGCTAATTGGCTAATACGTTACGGTAAAATAGATGTACAAGTAGAAATGTAGAACATAGATAAATAAATATACGATAATGAAAAGACAATGCATAATTAAAACGTTTCATATAGTCGAACTTCTTTTAAAAGGGACCAAATAAGGTGCCCGGGAACCTGGGTGAACAAATGTTTGAGATCAGGCGAAGAATCAAATTCGGCACGCTGAGTTGGAAAGTCCACACAGTCAAGCAAGCTATGCTCGACCGTACGTAACTAGAATCAGTTTTCCCCTAAAACATAAAGTAAACTCGGCTCTGACACCCGGTAATGTATTACTATTAATTGAAAACAGAAAAAAACCCACGAGGTCTATTTAAATGAGCACGACTATAGAAGCGCAGCCCATATGCCGATTTATGCTTTGACGGATGTTAGAAGACATCTGGTCTGTGTTTCGAGGATGTGATGAATGCATCTTCCAGGGTTCAAATCCCGTCCCGGGAGCCCGGCATCAATGACAATGTTAGCAAAAGTTACCTTTCTTACGGGAGCATGATAGAATGCGCTGTCTGTATACTTCCAATGTGGTTGTCATCCTCAGTCTGTCAGTACCAGCTGGTGCTTGCAGGTTTACTGCAACATTCATCGCTACTGATGTTGCGGGTTTCCTCCTGCCCTAAACTGACAATCCGTGATACAAGTGAAAGAATCTTGAAAGCGGTTCTAAACCCAAATTAAAAATTCGTTTTTGTTAAAAAAATATGTTAGGTGAGAAGGCCCGTGCCTGAAGATAATACATTGTCTTAAAAAGCAAATTCAGTACTGTGACATTTAATTCCCCATGTGGGTCTGCAAGTGCATCTCACCCCTATGGGTCTGCAAGTGCATCTCACCCCTGTGGGTCTGCAAGTGGATCTCACTCCTGTGGGTCTGCAAGTGCATCTCACCCCTGTGGGTCTGCAAGTGCATCTCACCCCTGACTATGCCCTATGGACAGGGGATGCTTAGATGCTAAAACGACATTTTATATTTGCCTATTAGGCCATAGTTATTTGATTCCATTGTTTACGGATTGTTCTGTGTTAAAGAGGCAAGATCATATTGCAAGTATTTTATATATATTTTAAAAATATTTTCTTTATTTTTCTAAATACTATTAATAGATAATGAAAACAAAATCTGGGGGGAAATCTATCCAAACTGTAAGACACTGTATCGACAGTGCAAAGGAGGTCTTTCCCAACAGTGCTCTGTTGTTGTTTGTTATACGTATACTGCCCTATCACAGATAAAACCAAAACTCGGAGTGGTAAGATGTCGTTTCTTTCATCATGCACATGTCGATCAAGAGATCAACGACAACAGTTCACATCAAACATCGCGAAAGAAAATTACTACTGTCAATATTATTTTCTGTCACGGATCAACATCCACTTGTCGATAGATTAACCAGAGAGACATTGTAATGCATCGTGACCTCAATTGTTGTTCTTACGAGGTAATTTAACCAGATGGTAGAAAAAAACACTATCAATGAGAATGCATATCTTTGTTTCTGTGAGGGGGATCTATGTACAAGCGTGGCCGCCCTTTTGAGGGGGTAGGTGTCTATGAATAGGAACTAAATATATTTCTCAATCAAAAAATGTCGAGGAAAGATTGTTCTTTCAGAATATGCAATGACCCCGATAGTGACTATTATTCCTTATGCAAGTATGATATTGCCTCTTTAATAAAGATAAATATAGTTTGATATTTTGGCTATTCGGTCGGGTATAAAAATAATGATAAGAGGAGATCATTAATGGTTGGTTGACATAAAATAAATATAATTGTCAACAATTGTGATAAACACCAGTGTATATAAATTGTTCAGATTTGAATGCACACTTATTTACAAAGTACTGCTTGTTAATAGCAGTATTTGTTATAAATTATACTTTTATTCTACATACTTCAGTAACCAATCAAATTAGCTTCAAAACCATTGCCTGCCAGTATTTGTTCAGGTCTAGTGCATGATATATTATACGACTTATTCCATCATTTATTATTATAATTTTCTAAAATCTAGAACACTGTCGGTGGAATATAATAAATATATTTATTTAAGTATTTTAATTTCCAAACTGGAAAAGATCGGGTCAGCGGACACGTAAACCATAGAACCAAATAACTATGGCCTTATTATGTATCAGAAGCATTGGAGACTTTTTGTTCTGTTTTTATTACTACTATACGCCGCGTTTAGTGGCTCGGGAGAATCTTGAAAGCGGCTCTAAACCCCAATTCAAAACAAACCACAACAACAAAATAGTGACACGGGCGTACTTTGAACTGTGACTCGTAGTATCCTGCTGGCGAATGAAATGTGGGACTGCAAATCTTAGCTGTCAGCTGTGCTTAGGCCAAGTCTTGGAAGAGAACGATCGCGATGGCTCGGCACGTAGGCCTATTATCGACCGGTTTGAAAGTGATAGAAGCGCGCTGTTTGTCTAGAATCACTCCAGCCAGACGGACCTTCTTTCTATCTTCGACGACAATGGCGAAACTGTCCCCACCCCCGGAGTCGCTTCTCAAACCCATGAATTTCCCCTTCAAGACGCTGATGGGTCCTGGCCCCTCCAACTGTCCCCCCAGGATTCTGGCCGCCGCCGCGCTACCCATGCTTGGGCATCTGCATCCAGAATTCGTTCAGGTACAATAATAGATGTGGGTCAGTGGCATATGGTGGTGTGCCATAGGGGTTCAGTGATAGAATAGTAAAAAATAACTATATTTTGTTTATATCTATATAGATCTAATAATAGTCATTTATTTAAAAATAATAATAATAATTTTAAAATAATAATAATAATATAATAATATAAAGGAGACATGCTACCAGTCTATGTCGACCTCGCCTAGCAATTTAATATATAACCAGGGAGGACACTTGATGGTCCCTCAACACTGTACTGAAATTTTAAATGCACATATTTTATTTTCAAGCTCTGTAGTTATCCTAATTGTACTACTTCATGTCTCCTTATATTATTATTTTTTAAAATTATCATTTTAAATGGATGTGATTGTAATGAACAAAAAAATCATTAGTATTTTTTCCTTCTTTCCATCAAATTGATCCTAATGTAAATCCATTTAATTTATATTTAATTAATGGGAAAATAGTATAGATTCATATAAGTTCCCTATTAAATAACCGCAAACTTGGCAATGCATCAGTGGTGGGTGGATTCAAATGAAGGAAGAATCCCCCCCCCCCCCCCCCCCCCCAAGAAATTAAGTAAAACAGTTAAATTCTAGTTTCACAAGTCTGAATAATGCAATCCATAAGGGGAAAGGGTTAATATGGGATATAATTATGTTTATCAACTTGCAATATTTACTATGTTAAATATAGAAAACATTGTTTCTTTTTTATTAAATTTAAAACAAAGTAAGAACAACAACAACAAAACAGTCTACTGGCACTGCTTATAAATTAACACTGCTACATTGTGGTAACTTTTATTTTTAAAGTGTTACATTGTTTTCCCTTTTAATTACATCTAGGTTATTGGCACCATGTTTAAAACTAATATGTGCTACATTGTGGCTGTAACGTTTACAAAGTAGTACTTACTTTTCATGCTTTTCAAAATTGATAAAAAAAATATTATATAAACATTTAAATAACAATGTACAATTTTCATTGCATGCTTTAGCTACAAAGTTAGAAAAAAAGAATCCAAACATATATTTACTGATTTTGACATGTCATGTGGCATATGAAATTATAAACATAAAGAGCACAGGATGGTAGTATTTGTGTGTATTGCCTTCCAACACAAAGACTTGACTTTGGATCCATTCATTGAATACAGTTATCATCAAGATAACTAATACACTTATCATTTCGATAACTGTAGTCACAATAATTAGCATGATTACGATCAATTAAAGTCTACAATGTATTCCGTTAATATCACAGTTTGCCAGTTCATGCATACCAGGAAGAAACCTACAACAGCTGAAGGACATAGTATTGCCATAGCCTGTGAACACTGGCTGGTACTGACAAACAATAACATTATAATATTGCATTCTACCGTGAAAGTTAACTTACCATTTATACCAGGCCCCAAGGTCATGTTCGAACTCAGAATGTTTGTCTCTGGTCCGACAATGTACCACTGCCCTACTACATGTCCCATATATCATTGTAAGCTAAATTTATGTTAAACTCCGTCCTTTATGTGTGAATGTACTATACTTTAGGTTTTTATCCAACAAATTTTCTGTCCAATTCTAGATAATGGATGAAGTCAAGACTGGGATACAATATGCTTTCCAGACAAAAAATACCTGGACATTTGCTGTTTCTGGAACAGGTAACTATAGTGTCTCGAAGCATTATCAGTACATAATTATATTCAATAATGTTTAGCGTCCAAGGCTGGAGTACCCCAGGCTCTTGATATGCATGAAAACAAATTTCCAAGGCTCTTCTCAGTAATTATTTTATGGAATGAAAAACATTATAACTTTCTATTTTGTACTACCTTAGCCACAATATGTATTTAAGAATATTTGCACCTTTAAAGCAATAAAGGCATATAATCATGGGTATATTTACATATTTCATGGTCAAATGTATTTTAACATGAAAGTATGTACATTTGATGTGTCTACACAAGTATATTAGGTAACCAGCTACATTTTCCGCATATCGTACTGGTTTTCAATATTTTAATATTTTTTAAATATTTATAGCTACATAGCGTTATTGGTACCAGTAGTTGTTAAAAGGTTATTTTGACTGTGTTCAATGATTAGAGTTATCCCCCTTGGTCTATTAGACTATATAACATTGAGATATTACAGTACACATGGTACATTCATTACCAACTGATTATTCGGGTTTTACTGGAAATGTAAACTGCAATGGAATTTTGGCTATCCTACAGCCGGCTCCATGGTGTAATAGTTAGAGTGTCAGCTCGGAGTGCAGAAGGTCGCAGGTTTGATCTCTGGTCGCATCATACCAAAAGACATTAAAAGATGGGACTTGTTCCTCTGCTTGGCGCTCAGCATTAAAGGGGTAAAGCAAGGACTGGTGGGCTCGTAGTCAGTATACTGTGTCTGGGTGGGGTATTAATGTTCTATCTGCGGCATGATATACCTCCAAGTGAGCTAGTGATGTGAAAGTACTTATTTTAACTCATAATAGTTTTCCTGGTAACCATGGTAATGTTTTTTTGATAGGGCATGCTGCCATGGAAACAATGGTGTGTAACCTTCTTGAACCAGGGGAGACCGCTCTTGTCTGCCAGAATGGAATTTGGGGGCTCAGGTTCGCAGATATGGTTGAGCGCAATGGTAGGTTTCTTACCTTCTGTACATTATTATTATTAATATCTGCACCACTGTATACATTAAACATGCATTGTTATTGCTATATCATTAATATCTGCAAATTATTTGTATTACTACTATTATAGTTTTGTTGTTGTTATTTATTTTATTATTATTATTATCATTTCAAATTATGTCTTGTTTTTCTCTGTGCCAGGTTCCAAAGCGGCCATCTTGGTCAAAAACATGGGAGAGGTGTTCTCTTTTGCTGAGATTGAAGAGGTATGGAAAATAATCGGAATAATACTGTAAATCAGGAAATTAATGCGTCACTAATTTAATGCGACCTCAAGCTTTTAGACATAAATGCGACAACA
>JAUTBT010040267.1:0-17322 GCA_032361225.1 Lepetodrilus schrolli | reverse complement strand
CTCTCTCTCTCTCTCTCTCTCTCTCTCTCTCTCTCTCTCTCTCTCTCTCTCTCTCTCTCTCTCTCTCTCTCGCTTCAGCTTAATCACACGCATGCACTCACACGTACGCGCACACACCCAAAGGCAAATTATCCATCTACCAATCAGTGTATCTGTCTCAACTATCCATGCCAATCCAATCGGAACATCATGACCTAGACATACCCACGTGATGTCTGCAAGCACGTGTTTGTGGTAGCAACTTGCTCAGAACAGTACGTCAAGCAGAACGATGCTTTCACTTTTATCAGATACCCATACTTCTAGGAGGTCGCAGAGTTCTATGATAACTATGTAAATTATTGACCCAAAAAAAGTGTGAATGTCATATTCTCTGAAAACTACTTTTTCAACTATTAGAAACTATTATATGATCTTGTATGACCTGCGTATTGCGGATCTTCTTGTTCTTGTTTTTTCTTCTTTAATTATCGACAAACAAAAAATGTGAACGCCATATTATTTTTCAACTGTTAGAAACTATTGTATGATTTTATATGAACTGTATATTAGGGGTGGAGTTCTTGTTTTAAAGAAAGAAAATCTAATTTAGTATGTACTTAGCAGTAAAAGACCGAGATTTCTTAATCTTAGAAAGTGATATCGTCACTGCAGTGACGAGGACAGTGTTATCATCACTGCAGTGAAGAGAACACCTTCCAGTACGTCAGAACCCGCCGTGAACCACGATGCTGACTGCCACTTTCGTCAGTTCATCGTACAAATATTTCATCAATTTGATACACCATGTTAAACATTTACGATGTTTCAGAGTTGTACCAGTTGTTTGTGTTTGTTGATTAATTGAATATATTCTGTTTTGACTTCTATTTGTCGTTAAAACTATTGAAGGCTAGCTCGTCGTTAAGGTCACCATTTTATTTCAAAACGTTGGATGATCTATTGTGACACGTCATGTTATCAGCCCAAGACGTCAGCATACATTGTCCAGTTGGAAAAATGTATAGTTTTGTATTCAAAGTTTTGTTGAAAATTATATACTGAAAGTATATAATAAATATGATATTTCATGTGTCTAGTGAAATAGCATGTATCTCTCATCTCGCGACGTGAGAAAACCGATATTTTCACTCGTGGCTGCGGCACTCATGGACATATCTCCTTTCCCACGTCACTCGATGAGAGATACATGCTATTTCACTACACATGAAATATCCTCTATTAATTTATTTATCCTTCTTTTTTTTTGGTCTTCTCATAGTATAAACCACAAAAATATGTAAACGCCATATTCCTTGAAAATATTGAGGGTGGCATTATAGATTATTATTATTTCTTCTTCTTCTTCTTCTTCTTCTTCTTCTTCTTCTTCCTCTTCCTCTTCCTCTTCTTCTTCTTCTTTTCTTCTTTTTCTTGTTCTTCTTCTTCTTCTTCCTCTTCTTTTACTCTTCTTCTTCTTCCTTTTTTCTTTCTTCTTTTTGTTGTTGTTATGGTGTTTTTTTCTAATGTCGTAAGTTTAGAGGGAAATGATATACTGTATGTGCCGTTAATTTGGCCGTTTTGCATTTAACGTCATCATTGATTACACTAACTACGCATCAACATTACTGTTCAGACACTTCGCAGTGTATAATATAGGTGGTCTGAATTCAGCTCCTCTAGTTCTACCTCACAAGATGCCGTCGCTGTTCGCTTTTGTTCTCATTGCACACATTTTATCGTCAGGAGATCTTTAGGTTAGTGCACGTCTTCGGAATGCATGTTAACTTCCGAAGAATTCCGATGTGCACGTGTACCGATGCCTTCTTTCCACGAGCATGCATAGGTGTCGACATGGTATGCTCACTGAGGACGACATGCGCAGAGGAATGTTCCTGTTAAGTGGCTGTAATTAAAGAGGCATCATTAGTCGGCTTAAAGAACACGTTGTAAAAAAAGACTGTTTGCTAATATGTTGGACTTAAAAACTGAGTTAATAACAAGATTCCACGTTGGGTAAAGATCCTGGTTCATTACAAGAGTTGTATATCTCTCTATTAGTCCATGTATTCTCGTATTGCTACAAATATTCATTGGAACATGGCAAACAGCCTAGGTTATTTTCAGAATACATAATTATGTAGTGATTGCATTCTATTGATATACTCTGGCTATAAATATCGCATTTAATGAATATGTTCTTAATAAGGAACACTCGTATTGTAGCACACAATACTATAAGATACGTATATAACAGCGCAATGATTATTCCGCGGAACTGTTGTCCTTTTCCCCCCACGTCTGTATTAAGTTCAGACAACGCATGTTCTGCGTGTTTATGATATGACGAACACGTACATACGCATCCTGGAAACACCGGTTATTATGAATACTTAACATCCGTCAAATATGTTAAGGAGACCAATAGGCTGGTGTTCGAGGATGGTGCATATGGTGCTTACTGCAATGTTGCTATTCTAATGCTTCTTGTATTTGTTTAGGGACCACAGGGTCCACTTGGACCGCCGGGATCACGAGGAACAGTTGGACCCCCCGGACCCCCGGGGCCACCGGTAGGTTAAAGTGTAAATAAATGACGTATTCTACTTATTATTGTATTATTAGTAGTAGTTTTTAATTGGGGTTTAGAGCCGCTTTCAAGATTATTTCACTTACATCACGGCGTACAACAGCTTCGAGGATAGCTTTTTCGATTGCCAGTAAATATTGTAATTACTTAAACATGGATGTTCATATGCTATAACATTGTTTTGTAGGATGTTTATTTCGTTGTTTTGTTTTATTATTATTATTATTATTATTATTATTATTATTATTATTATTATTTATAATATTTTTTGTTCACCTTTGCACCTTATCATGTCCTTCGGGGAATAAGTAGTAAAACAATGTACAGATGTCCTATTTTTTCTGTGGATTATACAAGTTCTAGTCCGTATGAAAAACATTGAATACATATATTTTCATAGTGTTATGATTTTTAAATTCCTCCCCAAATAAATAACTAATTAAAAAGAAAAGATAAGATGGAAACAAAATGGAAAATACATGTGGGAAAGCTAGTGCTACAAAATAATAAAGTCGCATTCCTTAATGTATATTACATTAAACAGTTTAATGGAAAACACAGAAATGTGATCACATGAAATATTATAAATCTCCACCGAGTCAGCAAAGCTTCCTTATCCCAAGAACGGTTAACGGATGTGCCTACGGCGAACAATGCGCATGACACTCTGAGGCCATGACCACGTCATTATTTACCTAAATGTTTGCCTCGGGCGCTTTACGAGTAATCTAAAACCATTGCAATAAATGCCTTACATCGCAGCTGTGTTAGTGTTTAACGTTTTGTAAACACTGCGTTATTAATTCGATTTCTTTGTAGAAATACGCCATAAAATTGGCAAATAAACCTACTCTGTGTAACTGTATAGGTGGGTTTCATGAGCAGTTGGCATATCAGGTTTAAGTGTCTTGTCCAATGAATTAAACATACCGGTAATCATCTACAATCATCAAGGTCTACAACTGATTTAGTTAAGAACTACTCTGTTTTAAACTATTCAGAAAACAAATGTATGACAAATTCACCCAGGAAGTTCAAGAAAACGTGGATATAATATCGAATTATGCTAATAGTAACTTGATAATTCATTTGACATCAACTGACTGAAAAACAAAACAAACAAAAAACAATTACTGTATTATATATACTGTAAATCAGGAAATTAATGCGTCACTAATTTAATGCGACCTCAAGCTTTTAGACATAAATGCGACAACAATTAAATGCGATCGACCATGTTTTTCCCCGGACCTACCTTTCAGTATTTTACATAATGCGCAGGAATTAAATGCGGCCATACGCCAATCGCATTTTTCGCATAAATATCCTGCTCGCATTAATTTCCTGATTTACAGTAATACTATGCTGATTCTATGTTTCAGGGACCCGCAGGAACTCCAGGACAAAAGGGAACTACCGTACGTTGTATTCTTTGAGATAATGTATACTAAATATTAAATAGAATTAGTTCGCGAGATAAAAATACAATAATAATATAAAATATGAAAATATTGAAAAACCAGTGGGACATGCGGAAAATGTAGCTTGTTGCCCAATATTATTGTGTAGACAAATCAAATGTACATATTTTAAGGTAAAATACGTTTGACCATGAAATATGTCAACAAACCAAGATTGTATGACTTTAATTTAGTCAACGCGACTGGCATTTCTTTTATGATTTTATCATTTCTGCAAGTTATGTTTCTTCTTTAAATGTGTCTTCCTATACGTACATAAATATAAATTGTTTTAATGTATGATAATTAACATATTTCAATTTACCAAATGGTAATGGAATTAACCAACCAAATCTAAGTATTTGTATAGCAGAGCTAAGCTATTTCTAATACTAGTACCTACATAGAAGCTGGACAGAATGTTACGAATTGATCTTGCTTGACATATTTGTATTTATCATTAATCTTTATATACAGAAGACTATAGTCGTCAGAATCATTGCTATCTCGCTTGTATTGTAATAATGAAAACAGAACAATAATATGTTATAAGTATAATACAGCTCCCATGACACGAAGCCATGTTTTAAGCCAATTGTAATACTATTGTAAAGTCAACGTTGCTGCGTGGAGCATATAGACGAAAGGTAATAGAACAATGCATTACGCTTACCCAACTGGTTATGCTGTAATTGGTAGAGAAGAACTGGATACCATTGCCCTGATTGTAAGGATGTGTCATATTTTACCTTTAAACCGTGTGGGAGCTGGATAAACAAGGATACCCGTTCATGAAGCTCTGGTGTCTTCTAAGAGACCATAGCGCTGTCGTATCTGGTTCTCTGATCACTACGAGAGGGCTATGTTCTCTTACTGGATACAAGAGCATCATGCAAGGGTACCAATGTTATGTAAGGGTGTAAGTCTTGTAGTAATACGTCCGTCTACTGCAGGTGGATTTCGAGGTAAGATTTTAAGCATGGCTTTTAGTTGAAAATCCCAGTGTTTCTTTTAAATTCTTCTTTTCGACCCTCGGTTAACTTTACCCCTCTTCTTCCTGTCCTGGAGACGCCCAAATAAACGAGTACTTTGGGATTGATCCGGCAAAGAATCTCTATTTGAATAACTAACATCTTTACTAGTTAATTTTCCAGATTTACATTGGATTTAGATTTAGAATTGATTTTATTCTCTCTTTAACTATCTCTCTATTTCTTTCTATTTAGTGTTTGCATAGCGGAATATGAATCTACACATATACACACACGTGCATACACATTCACACACACATGCACACAGAGACATACACACATGCACACACACACACGCACACAGAGACATACACACATGCACACACACACGCACACAGAAACATACACACATGCACACACACACACGCACACAGAGACATACACACATGCACACACACGCACACAGGGACATACACACATGCACATACACACAAACACACACACACACACACACACACACGTCTGCAATACGAAAACCACACTACTACACCTCCATATTAGATTTGATCATAAAAGTTGTTGACAACTACACAGATATCAGATCGCCATCACATTCATGGTAAATCCACACTGGGCCATTAAACGTGATCAGATATCTGTTGTATATTTGATATACTTATAAAGATACTCCACAACAATGTGTACCCGACAAATATCACGCATTTCTTATATCCAAGGACTTAGAATGTCTCCGCTATGTTATCATTATCATAAAGTGGTCACGTGTACAAAATGGACTTTTAGTTCTCAGTACATTTTTCTATTTATCCTTTACAATATGAAGGCCATCCTTTTCAAAAGCCTTATATCGTCGTGTCCTTTTGTCCTTGTCAAATACGTTGGCGGCAGTCTTTTTCGATTTCTTATGATTTGTTTCACATTTTTGGAAAACTTGTCACTTTAAAACATTTTAAAATAGAATTCTTTTTTAAATCGAAAATACCTGTGCATACATCTTTGACAATGAATAGATATGTTTCTAATTGGACAGTAGGTGTGTCTTCGTGACACCTAAATTTGAAAAATAAAGTACATTAAATATATTGCTAGTAAAGTTCATAGTCCTTTAACTGTTGATACACCTTCGACCTCTGTATAGTAGTCTTCTTGCATGCTGTGACTGACAAAGGATTTATGGAGAAGTTCTGAATCTGAACTCTAGCTTGTGTTACTTTTTAAAGGATGGTTTAGATTAGTGACATCCGTGTGAAATTCTAAACTGCATGGTGCATGGGTATAATTAATTCCTTCTTTCCTAGTTTAACTAATGTCACGTGACCTTGAAAATTTGAGGTAAATATAGCCGTTTCTATTTATAATACTTTAAAAATTTCTCCCTATATAATAATTGTCAATTATGTCATTGAATGTAGGTATGTGCTAAGTAATAATCCTATTAATTTAAAGATGCATAAACAGTCCATATTTTTTAAAGTAATTTCTAATTTGCACTGAATAAATGTTGGCTATTGCATCCAGATAGCTGCAGACATCTACATGTAAGATGTGCCTGTTTAATACATTATTTGTTTGTCATATGAATACCAATATGATTCTAATTTGGATATAAGCCCTTCGTCCATTCATTAATAAGTATCCATATCTATGCATTATACGGTATTTCGAAATCTACAACCTGTATGAATAATTTCCCCACGCAAAAGAAAAATACATCACTTATCATATTTCTTACTATATAACGTAGACTTTATACAATTTGACATTCTTGTAGAGTTTAGTTACAATTACACTCAAAAACGGGAGCAGCCGATTTATAATATTACCCGGAAGTGAACACCTGGCGCCAACCACAAAAGTAGAACCCTGTAGCCCACTATGACACTGGGATTTCAGCAAAAGCAAATCAACGTACAATATGTGTGTTAATGCTATGATAAACTGTTACGGTTTCCTTACAGCTGGTGGCTAATTTGACCTGAATGTGCGTGTTTTTCTTCCAGGAATACGTGTCTAATGGATATACAGGAGGGGGAATTGGACCCGCAGGGCCGTCGGTAAGTTTAACGTGGACATACACCT
Organism: Lepetodrilus schrolli; assembly: GCA_032361225.1. NCBI lineage: Eukaryota > Metazoa > Mollusca > Gastropoda > Lepetellida > Lepetodrilidae > Lepetodrilus > Lepetodrilus schrolli. Next base: position 10,222 of record JAUTBT010040267.1, on the reverse strand, counting down.
AATAGACTACGAGTACTCGCACAGTTCATCACTATACGTTAATATTGCGTGTACGTCTACGTCGACACCATTGCTAAGGTTGGAGGTAAGGTTACCGTGGACGTAATTATAGTGATGCCGTTTTGTACAGGACGTAATTATAGTGATGTCGTTTTGTACATGACGTAATTGTAGTGATGCCGTTTTGTACAGGACGTAATTATAGTGATGTCGTTTTGTACAGGACGTAATTATAGTGATGTCGTTTTGTACAGGAGAACCAAGGGTGGGAAGCTGCAATACACGTAAACATTAAGCTTAATCATTTAGGTGGCTTTACCTCGAAAATATGTTTATGACGCCAAAATATACTTATGTGTAAATTCAGCTAATAGCGCCATGTGAACGTTATCCGGAATAGATCTAAATGGTGTATACATTTACTGTGATAATGTTGTGATGAATGGTGTATTTTCCGCTTTTGGATATCTTTATGTGGGGTTTATGATCGAATTGTATGTTTTTCGGATTACGATGATGAATACTACTAGGTTCATAGAAGCTGCGAACTCTCTGTAAATCAATGCCGACGTAATATATTTTTTTTAAACTTGTTTAAATACCATGCATGTATGTTCTGAAATATTGCCACTATGTACAGTTTTGTCCTGTGGGTTCTTGACGGTCGTCGCCCTCGTCTAAAGAAGGTATTAAGAGATTAGAAAACGTTTGAACTTGTGGCATTTCAGATTTACACTCTAGACTTTACCGAGTTATTGCTGGCTTTTTAACAGTGATGATGAATGAACACGACAAAGAAAATGTGTATGTGTAGACTCGGGAAAAGGGTAAAACGACAATGGCGTCCACGTCTCCATGGTGGCATGACTCGCGAAACGGAACATGTCATATTAGAACACGGCATATATCGCGATTCTGAGATCACTTCATAGACAATGCTTACGCATGTATTGGGGATATATACTTGGTATAGATCAGCATCTTCCAGTTGTATGATTTTTCTCTGCAGCATTTCTTCGTTGCACAAGTTCATACTAGTCACGCCTTGTCGACATACCTAACAGGTGTGCTCTATTCTTTGAAAGTACTTCCACATAAATGGATACTCCATTCATAATATCCTCGGTTCGTATCAGTGTCGTGTAATTATACTGTCACGTTTGTGTCTCCCATGGACAAAACAGTGTTGACACATTGGAATGCGAATTTCTGCTTGCGAGGGCAATTCATACAGTCACCGATGTATGTCGCCTTGCATCACGCAAAAACGTTATCTGTTGTAGGTTAAGTACTCGTGACTGTTTGTTGAGAAAAGTTCAGAAACGTGTGTGTGCGCGCGCGTGTGTGTGTGTGTGTTACTGAATTCGTGCGCATGGTTCCTGTCGGTCATTCATTATAATTCAAGACTCTCTTTTTTAATTACAAATTTTAGAAAATACATTACTACAATTCAAATCAAATATTTCAATTTATATTATAATTCAGGTCAAACTGTTCTATTGGAATTCAAACCATTTTTATTACAATACAGAACAGGTATTACAATATTTGGTCGATTATTATTGACAATGGAAGGTTCTACACTTGCTTTATAAGCACCCCAACACTGAACCAATAAACCATCCATACTATGTCACGTAAGCCATGAAAGCATACGGTTTCAGCAGGTCGCGCTGCCTCAGTTTGGTATTCATAACGTTTCCCACATAACTGGTCGGGGTAGCATTACCCGCGAACTTTACAATTAATAATATTTATATAAGAAATAGATAGTGTAATTATGCACTGAGTTTCCCAGAGGTTTAAGCGTTAGGCGATATCCGAGCTAATACCCGTCGTTCTATAGCTCAGTGTGTGAGGTATCAGCTTTAAAACGCACTGGTGACAAATATGCGGCTTTTACCATACCTTTATTCGGATACGCATTTCGAACGCCGAGAGTTCTCGTGTACCCTTGTTTAATCTCAGGTTCCACTTTGTTGATTTGTTGTTAATGTTACATTTTTCATTAACAACAACAACAACAAAATAAGTGGAACCTGAGATCAAACCAGGGTACACGATAACTCTCGGCGTGGGACCACGAGGAGTATGATCTCCATAAAGTTACGGTCGCGCCTGAGAATTTTTTTTTTTTAAATGTAATCAATAAATGCATACAAACTCACCAAACTTGACCATATGTCATTTTGAGTTTGTGCTCTTGACGATGAACCGTATCAAATTTCTATATATCTACTAGGGGCATTTCATGAAACTATCGTGTCCCTTACGAAGACATAACCCTATCGTAGTAATCGCGTATTATAGCGATACGAGAGGGTTACGTCCTCGGACTGTATACAATAGCTTCGTGAAGGCGTTTCCTGACAATAGGTCCGCTTCACTGACATGAGGGCGTGCGCTATGCTTTTACTATAACAGGAAGTGACGTAATAAAACCTCAATTTATACCAGGCATACAAGTACGACATGTTCGTGAAACGGAGACCATTAAATTAACTATTGTTATGTGATAGATTCTCACGATGACGTGCTACTTATTACGTTATTGAACTAGCTTCACCCTTTCTATTAGCTTCCGGTTCATTCTTTGTATCAGCACTACGTTGGTGGTTTATCTTATGTATTAGCATAATGGTTCATCATTTCTATAACCCTGCAGGTTCATCCTAATTATTGAATTGGAAGGGAACAATACATAGGTTTCACGCGATACTAGTTCATCCTATATATATATATACATCTACATCTATATTAATGATAGTTTCTTGAGAACAACGTTTAGATTGATATCAGTCTAGAAGTAATTCACCTTCGACATCAAAAGTGTTTATTTCGCAGAAACACATGTGAATTTTCTTTTCGATACGCTTGCCCGCCATACGAGATTCGCTGATACGAAATTAAGAGTGGAGGATTCGGGTTGAAGTTGCAAGGCATATCTAATCCTCGTATACGTCGTGTGTTGCACGTTAGGATCAGTTGTGGAATCCATGATGCCGCTTACGCCTCCAACTTGCAGAATCAGTCTTGTAGAAGGATGGGCGTGTTCACGCCGCTTGCCTCACTCATAAACTCGTTCATAATTTAGTCCTAATAATTGTTTCAATAGTCCTAATAATTGTTTCAATAGTCCTAATAATTGTTTTCTTGAACGTTTTATACATTAAGATCAGCCGTACGAAATGCATGGTTCCCCTTACGTCTCCAGTTTGCAGAACCAGTCATTTAGAAGAATGGTAGTGTTCATGCGGCTTGCGACACTTATAAATTCGTTGATATTGTAATTCCAATAATTGTTTCTTTGAACGTTTAACAACGAGAATTAATCTTAACGCTTTATTATTCGGTTATATCATCAAGTTATGTATATTAAAAAATGGATACGTCATACTAAAATGCCAGCCACGTCAAACTACAACTTCCTCAATAGTGAAAAGGATAACGTTCCGTTATCCAAATGATGTAAAAGAAAGGATATGTCATATCAAATTACAAGCACGTCAACATTCGATATCGTTTAGCAAGTTGTTCGAACGTAGATTCCAACGCTAGATTCAGCCTTCCACCTGTCTTTATAGAATGTTTATGGTGTCTTTTACCGACATGGAAAAAAAACCGGTTGAAGCGTCTGTTATATTTCTGAGATATTTCTCAACCACATGCACATGTCTGCTGAGTTAGCAGTTTCTTTTTTACAATAATGGTCTCCGCAGACGCGCGAGTCTATCAACAGACTTCACGAATTGAATAAAACTCCCGAGTTTAACCGAGTTTTTACGACTTGCATGAACTCGCTGTGTCGGTGACGTTTGCAAGATGTATACTGTTCATCTTGAGATCAATGTCTTACATGAAGTAATTCGACCTTAACGAACCTCTAGGCTTTAATGCCGGCGGCTGGGGTCTCGATTGGATATATACTTTAATGGAGGTAGCCGATACTGGCACTAAAGAGGTTCTTAGAAATATACCTAATGTTAAAATTGAAGTGTAACATGGTGTTTCCAACAAAATGTAGGCCTACACCTCATTTAGTGGGTTATTCTACTAGTGTGTATAATGAATACGATAATGGAGAATTTTCAGAGGTCTGGATATCGGACAACATAAAAAGACGGAATAAATTTCAATTAATTTGCAATGTTGTAAAATTAATTTTAATAGTTGATTCAAAGTACGGGTACAGCATATTAGTAATGTTTGTATCGGTCTGAAATGGGCATGTAGACCTACTATATACGTTACAATGTCATTGCATCCATAATTTTACGACAATGAATATATGTTGACTGTTCCCATTTCTGATTTACAGGGTCCTTCCGGGCCCCCTGGCGGCTCAGGAATGGTGAGTACACTGACGTTATAAAGACAAATCCATATATCCTAAACTTCTGAATACAGGAATAATGTAAACATTAACCGATTGTATCTCGTATGTTCTTAGCTACAAAAACGTATAGTATTCAATTGGCCATCTGATAAGTTAATATGTTTGTAATATGTAATGTGGTCGTATATTCGCCAGAGAGTTTAGAAGGAAAATGAGAGCACACTGATCCATTGACAGGGGTAATAATGTAGCGCTATGAGCATGGAATTTGCGTAATATAAATGTGCACATTATTATTATTGCTAAATTCCTAAAATAGAATTCTTCCAATTCATAATTACCTCTTAAAAAGATTTAATATGAAGACTGCAGAACAAGCAACTTAGTTATTGAGGTTAATATGTTTATCGCTTTTCCACCTGTCTGTAAAACCCTCCACTGTGGTGAATGGAAATGTTCGCCAATCACAGCTGTCCATCAATATTTATCGTCTTGGATTGCTACTAATAATTCCTTTTGCAAGAAAAATGGATGTAGTATGCACAATGTATATACAGTTAACATATAAGATACAATGAAACACGGCAATCCAATATATCGTTTCAATATATAGTCTTCAACAAGAGCAAGATATGTCAGTTTAATGTCCTGGAACTGATAAAGAATGGTTGTTGTTTCTGTAGCCCGGAGAAAGAGGGGCAGCTGGGGAGAGGGGTCCCGCCGGAGCCACAGGGCAACCTGGAATACCCGGATTATCAGGACCTCCGGGGCCATCTGGACCCAGAGGACTTAGAGGACAATCAGGAATGCCGGGAATGCCTGGACTTCCGGTATGTACACTTTTTTCTGTACTTCCGGTATGTACGCTTCTGGACTTCCGGTATATCTAACATAAATCTTGACATACGGTATGTAAAAAAAATCTGGACTTCCGGTATGTAAATTTTCATCGGGACTTCCGGTATGTACATTTTGCTCTTGACTTCCGGTATGCAATCTTTGTTCTGGACTTCCAGTATGTAAAAAATAATATGGACTTTTAATTATGGACCATTAATTATCAGCATTTTCAAGCCGAAGTATGTCGTCATACATACCAGACACAAGTATATATAGAAACATGAAACATCATCCCAAAATTACCATAGTCTAGCATCGACTATAACAAAAATAACGTCAGCACTGGTAAGCATCAGACAATCTAAACACGAGCGCAGTGAAAGTGTTTCTAAAAGAACACTAACCTGCTTGAGCTTGGTAAATTGGGAATCTAATTTCCTTTTAATTAGGCAAAAGATACCAAGCAACAGCATGGGCAACAATAAACATAGCCAAATGCAAAACAAGGATATATCCAAACATAAACTGAACCGAACCTTAGCAGAACCACAGTATGCAGTCAGCGGTGTATTCATTCGTATTGTTCACAGCTTAAATGACTGGAATAGACATCAAATATGGGTTTCAGCTTCGACAAGTGTTTTCGTGAAATACATAAATTCACTTCTTGTTTCCAGGGAAGAAGTATATCTGAGACAGAAATGCGTGAATTATGTAGCATGGTATTAAGAGGTACGTATATTTGCTAGTATGGCCATGATTCCCTGGTTTACGGATTTTTCAATGATAATTTTGGGACGGGCGGTCGAACATAAAAATCAATATAATTTGATATTTTGGCAAGTCGGTTGAGACCAATAAAACATTAATAATAATTGGAGATTATGAATGGTCACTTGATAAAAAATTAATATAATTGTTATAAACAGCGGTACACACAACTTGTTGAGATTTAAATGCACCATTGTTTTTAAAGTACTGTTTGTCAATACCAGTAATTATTATAAATTATACTTTTATTATACATATTTACCAGTAACAAATCAAATTGGCTTCGACTTTGTGCCAACCACTGCCTGCCGGTCTTTGTTCATGCTCACTGATGGTTTATACGACTCGTTCCTTCACTTTTATCATTATAATTTTCTTGTCTAGATGTTCCATCGTATTCTCCAGACAGAAACAGTTTTTTACACGTACGTCATTCGTGTCTATTGGCCTGGGCATATTTATAACGACTTCTCACCCTCAATTACAGACCAACTCGAGGACCTCATAGCAGACCTGAGAGGACCCCCGGGACCTCCTGGAATAGGGCGCAAGGGCAGAACAGGTCCTCCGGGGCCCTACGGAGTCCAAGGTATACCTGGAACCTGATTGGACAATCGCGATATAATTGCATAATTTACATATATAATATTACATTAGCTCAGAAGTTCTGAAAGAAGGGCTGGATTCCTAGTCCAGACCTGTGTTTCATAAAAGGGTCATACAAAGGGTAGCACAGGCACAAATCTGCGTTTATGTCATTTCCTGCTATAGTGAAAGCCCGGATTAAAGTACAGGCCAGTCCAACCTTTCGTAAAACTCTGTGCCTTTCCACTACGAGATAGTGTTAGTCGCCACATGAGCGTATATGTATCTTATTAGTGAGTATAGTCTAATACCAGAGCTTCATGAAATTATGCCTAGTTTACTGTATGATGCCTTAGGTAATGCGTATATTTACTTATATAATGTATTCCTATAGCCAGTTGATGTTTAATATTGCTGTTAAATACGGTCATGTAAGGTACTAGTATGCTAGCGTTGCCGCTAGGCGCATTTTGTAACTTGGTGCCATGCGGTGTAGAATGTTGTTACTTCATCTCCTTCCTTCCGTTGCCAAGGGGAACGTGGACATCCGGGGCCGCCGGGAGACCGAGGCTTTATGGGAATGCCTGGATTACCCGGACCTTCGGGACCACCCGGCTCTCAGGGTAATAATAATAATAATTGTATTTATAATACACTAAATCTACATTCGAAACCGTTGAATAGTATTTCCCAGATGGGGTGTACTATACAAGATAATAGTCATTTAACACAGTTTGGGGAAATTGTGCGCAATACATACTGATACTGTCCATTTTATTATATCAGAATTTTTATCCAAACGAAGCATCGTCCATGTCGTTAATGTTTTATCAGTGTTTAAACATAACAAGCAGAACATCCAAACTCATCGTATAGTATCCTACGACTAAAAGTATTTCTACATCTCGTTTTACTCATTAGGATTATACCTCATTAGAATGTCGGAGGGTGAACATGTTTTTTAAGAATTATAAGATGGTGTTAAAGACATACGAATTTTGGAATTGGGGTTTAGAGCCGCTTTCAAGATTATTTCACTTGTATCATTGGCTTTTAGTTTATAGCAGGAGAAAACCCGCAATATCTGTAGCGCTGAATTTGGTAGTAAACCTGCGAATACCGGCTGGAGGTCCAATTCATTGTCGCTTATGCGGGGTTTGAAGGAAAATCAGAAACTCTTGTTACTGTGTATAGCAATCCAATTGATTTCTTTGCGAAAGATATGTTTATAAAGCCTGAGAAATAAGAACTGGTGTCTATTTGCAGGAAGAAGAGGAAATAAAGGAGTTCGTGGACCAATCGGCAAAGGTACACCCGGCAAGATCGGACCTCGAGGAAGTCAAGGTAAAAGTTGTTCCTTATGAAATAACCGCAAACTGATAAAAACGAAATGCTTGAAGTATATAATATCTCCTTACCATTATGCAATGCTATCTGATCTATTGTCGTAAGTATCTCATAGAAATAGAAAATATCGGGAGAACAATTTTCTCCTTTCTCCTTCAAGGTCATGTTGGTCCTCGTGGTGAAGGGATTCAAGGTCGGCCTGGAGAGAGAGGTCCTCCGGGTCTCCCAGGCGCACACGGACGGAGGGGCATTGTCGGACCTCCTGGGCCCGCAGGATACTGTGAATACTGCAACTACGCACTACCTGGACCCGAATACATCCGCTTACCGAGAAATGACATCAAGGGGCCTTAAAAACCTTCAAACCTCATCAACGATTAATTTACTTGGTCCGTCACCTGTAGCCGCAGATGTGTTGTTTTGTTTCCTCTTTCCGTTCGTCTCATTTTTTTGATTGCCCCTTGTCTTTTCGTGCTATTCTTCTTGTCTGAGTTCCCCACATATAAAAATAATATGCTAATTATTTCATTTCGGTTAAATGGGACTAGTAGTTCAAGTGAATATTTCGACTTTCAAGCGCGTTCCTACTCGTAGGTACACGAGGCATAATTCATCCTTTTCTTGCAGTATGTTGTGGTAGTTTAGTATTCTTTGTGCTTATACACACCATAACGTTCACTGGCCACGTACCTCGAGAATTTAAATATATGCAAATAAGGCCGTGGCCGTTTTGAGGTATGAGAGCAGTGTGCCGCCATGGTTTTTCCCCCTTGCATGTTTGCCCTAAATGGGTTATCTCCCCCAATTTTGTTTAGTTATTGCGGTTGACTCAATACAGGTTGACAAAGGTTTGAACAGTTTTGAAAGCCTTTTATGGTGTCATTTCTTCATGCCATCAAAAGCCAGGTGCCTGACAGAACAGAAATACCCTTATTGGGACCTTGTTCGAGGAGTATAGAACAAAAAAGGATAACTGTGGCCCCCGTGCATGAGGATGTTCCAAGCTCAGGTGACAACGAGATAGGTCCTGCCCTAAAATAACTAACTGCCTGCAGGGGTATTATGTGATATCTTCATCTGCCCTCATCCGAATATATGCAAAATACGTCATAGTATGTTGAAAGAAGTCTTCCAATTGGTTTTTCAAGTGCATCACGTGACATATAGTCTCAATCTGATTGGTTGTTTATAATACGTGGCAGTTGTTGTGAATAGTGTTCAGATAAAAGGAGAAGAAATGCAAGAGGATATTGCAAGCAAGTATACTGTTGCTTGATTTTGGACGATGTTCTTTTTTTCTTTGGTGCTATTGAACTCGGGTCAATTCTGACCTGTGACCTACAGAACACTCCTTATTACCTCCCTTCTCACTTCTCTGGAGGTCATCATGACCGAACGAGCCCCTACTGGGCTAATTGTTCACAGGGAACACATACAAAAATCTCAGATTTCATTTACTCAAACCAACATGTGACATATATGGATACTATAAGAAGAATTAGTTTACTTACCAACGTTTCCTTTCAAATCAACGCACGTGTCGTTCCAAAGAAACGCTGCCAAAGAACATTTTACGTTACATGTAAAAAGTGTTTTACATTTCTTGTGAAAGAAAATTTACATTACCTGTAAAAAAAAATCAAATAATTAAGTCCATAGAATTGCTGTCCACATTGGATTAAGCCTAGAAAATATCTCAACTTGTTTGTGTGTTTCTCGTTTTGTCGGAACAGTGTAACTTAAATACTTGTATGCACATTTCAGAGCATTTATTGTGCAATATAAACCCAAATATTTGTTTAATCATAGAGTACACATATATAAATATATCTTACATCGTCATTGTAGCAAAGCTTTCTTAGCTTCGGCAGGCCTCAGATATTCAAAGTCTGCTAAATGTAGATTATATATTCAACAATAGTCGTCAGTACTAAGTTTATTTTTGACCGCTGCATTAGGTGTTCTGTTTTGTATATTTACAACATTGAAAGGAAGATCAGATCTCTTTAGGAAATAAATTACTTACATATTGTAGAAGTTGCCTCGTTTTTTTAAAAATAATACGACGAATGGATGTAATAGAATTATCAGTACGCAGCCAAATAGCAAGAAACAATATTCCGAAGTCGATCGTCTATGTTCCAAAGGAATATTAACCTAACGTGAAGTCAATCCTCAATGTATTATTCGTTGAGCAGATAATTTTTCTCCGAAGAAAAATGTGGGCCAGAGCCGACCCCGTTTCCCCTGTATTTACAGCCCTATACGTTGTGTGTGTGTGTGTGTGTGTGTGTGTGTGTGTGTGTGTGTGTGTGTGTGTGTGTGTGTGTGTGTGTGTGTGTG
>JAUTBT010040256.1:0-17323 GCA_032361225.1 Lepetodrilus schrolli | reverse complement strand
CTCTCTCTCTCTCTCTCTCTCTCTCTCTCTCTCTCTCTCTCTCTCTCTCTCTTTCTCTCTCTCTCTCTCTCTCTCTCCCCCCCCTCTCTCTCTCTGTATGAAATATACATACACTGTAGTAATCCAATGCGCACAAACTATTGGCTCGTAATCAATTTACCCGTGCTAAGTGACTATTATTAAGAAAGATATTTTTCGTATTCAATAATGTGCCTATAGTATTTTCGTACGATAAGAAGGTATGAGGAAAATAGTTTTACGGACATATCTACGGTGTTTTAGTTTTCTTTGTCCAAAAATAGTTAATAGCTGTATTCTAAGGATACAGATCATTTGTTTAAGGTCATACCATATTCGTTTAAATTATGTATATGCCAGGCAGACGATTTAATGAACGATTAAACACGTCGGTGATTCCCGGTACGAAGCTCAGTACCCACGGAATCTACCGAAGCTAGCCGAGACCGGGCAAAACAGTTCGGGGGTGCAATATGTCAATAGTGCCAGAATCGATGTGAGTGAGAGAGGTTGCTTTAGAGAATATTCATGGAAAATGCCGCCCTCTTTGGTTTTCCTAGGGGGGTTGGTGTTTCTAGGATCCTTCAGTGTTTCTTTGTGCTACCTCAACTTATACATGGACGCTGCGGAGACCCTACGACTGCTGGGTAAGTGAGAAAGCATGGATGGTTTTGTCACACAGGCAATTTCCACAGAAGCATTTTTCTCTAAGATAGTTTTGAGAGACTCTCGTCGGATGTTCAATGTTTGCATTCGCCAAGTTTGTGATTATTTACATTGTTTGTAACAGTCTTCTGCAGTCTCCACAGCCGGCGATCCACTGTGTAATCCAGACATTACTAGTACTGTAAATCATGGCTAAAACCTTGTAACTTCGCCACCACCAAATTCGAGGTCCCATTTTCAGTTGTGACCCCCCCGATAAAACTTAGTCGTCCCCTCTCCCCCTCCTCATTGCAATCGTAAATGGCTCAGAATGCAGCCTGAGATTTGGTTCAACTCCGGTCACGTAACGGGAACAACCATTTTACCGTTATTTGCACCGGTCCTCAAACTATGGGGACTGACACGCACGTGTGTGCCATTATCAGCCAAGAATTGCTGATCATCTCCAGGCATCAGAATCGATTGGGAATGTTCCTTAAATTAAATTGACGTTTAATTTTATTGCATATGTGAGTCATCTTTAGTTGACAAGGGTTTGTGATAAGAAAAAATCGAGGACAATGTCTGTATTCAAATTACCTCATTCTATTAATTGAGAAGGCTTTTATCTTTTGTCAGTTGCCATTAAAACAAGAGAGCGAAATGTGAAGGAACTTAACCTCCTGTAAAACTCTTAAATCGTTTAATGCAGGAATCATTAACGAAGCTTGATTAGAGAATATTTTAATAAACCACACAGTACACACTGACAATCCATTCTGATTTTACTTTCAGTTGTAGAATTTGAATTAATGCATATTTATTAGTTACATAATAAATAGAATACTATATAATATAAATACTAATAATATCATTATCAAGTTTTACATAAATACATCATCTATTTGCATAAGTGTTTTGTTACAACATTAAACAGTTTTTTTTTTGTATGATGCAATTCTCATCGACTCGTATCCACAATCAGCATCACCAACAAATACTATTTACTAAATAGTAACAGAATTTGGTTAAATGTTTATTTTATGTGATTAGGGAATAGTACTGGTAAGATAAGTTGCTATAACTGCAGGTAATCTAGTTGCTGTGATATACCTGACAGACCAATCAAGGCTAATGAGCTGTAAATTGCTGAGTAAACACACCTTCCTCAAATCCATTGATCCCTAGGGTGACCCCACTGTTCTTTTATCAGCCAGGTCATAATTGCCTCATTTCCATGAGGGTGCTATAAATAGACTTGTCACAACACTGGTGCATGCCTTATATGACACTGGGGGGAAATATATACCTGTAGATGTTTAAAACCATTTGACACATTCCTGTTTTTGAACAAGAGGAGATATTGATAAATAGTGAACATTCTAATAATTGTTAAGTGACAGGTCAGGCTTGTGTTGAATTTAATTAATATCAAAATAACTATTGAATAGCACAATGATTTATTGTGTGAAGACATTCAGGTCCACAATTTTAAGCTGTAAATCATAAGAAAATTAATAAAATCAACTACTGTAGTACATTGAACATTTTTACTTTGTGCAAATGTCTGTACAAATATTTGGTACTGCACTAATAGCTGTGGTTAATACACACTGAAGGCATTTAATTGTGTATCTAAATTATCATGTTTATTCTATTTCCTACTGATGCTAAATGTTGTTTAAATGTCAAGGATTGTTTTGATACTGTACTGAATGTTCATTATAACCCTGGGAAAGAAAATGCATACAGAAATAGACAACTTGCTTTATTTGTTGTATTTAATTGTACGTTATTGTCAGGGAGTAGTTTCTTTAGTGATCGTAAGGTTTATAATCATATTTGAAACTTTATTTTGATATTGAGACTCCACAATAATGACTTATATAAGAGAGTAAACTCAAGCTCTGGATTACATTAACTGCTCTGTTAGAAGTGTATTTGTGTGCAATTTCATGAGTAAGTAGCAGAGGAAGGAGTTGTGTTTGTTTCATTCGACTCGCAATAACTCAGTTGTAAGTCCCAGTTGGACTTTTGTTGTTGACGTTGTATGGATTTATGGTAAAACTATATATAATTAGACAGATTTAGAAATTCTGAATAGAGAGGACAAAATTTAAAACAGAGTTTTTCTGAATATATTGTTATCATACTTACTTTGTTTATAAAATCAGTAAAATGCATATTTTTATATTTTCTCATGAAAACAGTTTATCTATGTCTGAAATAAACAAGATAATTGTTTTATCATTATCATAGTATTAATTAGCCACTAAACAGGGCATAGAAGCAAGACAAATTGAAAAAAAAGATCTAGAAGCTTTCTCAATCAGCCAATATATAATAATGTTTCTGAGATGTGTTTAGTATCTAAGTATTAGTATGCACTGCAGCATTCATTACATAATCAAAAGTTTATGAAATTTTCTCTATTGAACATTTGAAAGAAATAGATTTCAAAGTTAGTGCAGTAAGTTGAAGGGCAATCAGCTACTGCTCAGCTACTGCTAACCAGATAACAGTAAAACTGTCAATGCCCACACTGAGTTGAGACCAAGTGCTATTTAGCTGAGCTGTTTGATGGGGGAAAATGGATGAGTAATTATCGAATGTTAGTTTCTACCTACGATGACAGACATAACTGCTTTGTCAGCTCTTCAAATAAGGTTACCAGTGCAGAAGACTGGATGTTACCAGGGAATACAGGTTATGGCAAAAATATCACGAGGAATGTATATTTTGTTCCATAACAATGTATAATATATTTTCCATCATGCAGTATATCCTATATACTACTTTTTGATAGTTTGTTTTATGTCTATTTTCATGGCTGACATTTTTAAAAACATCATGCATGTAATTTAGGCTTGTGATATTGGAAAATATTAAAAATGTTTTTCAGAAATCCTTTGTCGAGATTTGTTATTTAAATTTAGTTTGCTGGCCCGAGGCCATTGAGTGACACTTTGTAAATTATAACTTCCTGAATGTATTATTTGGCAATGACATTGAGCGCTATTGCATTCACATCCAAGTAATATCTGGGATGTATGTTTTACTATCTGAGGTCAAGAAATTACCGTTTTTTTTATAAGTGCAATCATTGCATGTGGTGAAGGATTCCTGAAGCAATGTGTATCAATAAATCAATTAATCTATATTAATCATACTACTTAAGTTGCATATACAAGACATACTCCAGTGATGGAAATTTATCTTTAATACCTACTACCCCAAATAATGCTTTTATGCGTTTATACAATTATCGGATAAAAATATATTTTAGCCTTTGGTGTGCCTTTAACAGATTGCTCCATGCTTGATACTTTGTATTAATATGTGTTTGTTTCATAATACAATGTATTGTAATGTTATTGGATGTTTCAATTCTGTGGCTATGGTATTAGATACATTGTTTAATTTCTTTTTACTACATTGTATGAGTAAACAGTAAATGATAATTGATAATAGTTGTATCCCACAACAGAGGGCCCTTTTTAAAAATGTTTGTTAGCATAATATTTGCTTATTGCACTGCATCATATATTAAGTGATATAGAACACTAGGAAATTGATTATTAATAATAGTGTTTAAATTTTATGATTGAAAATTAAATATGACCTTTAAAAAATAGTTTTCTACTCTATATATTCAACAGAAATCAACAAGCTATTTACCGTATTCTTCATCTCTCACAAGTATTAGTATTCTGCCATTTTATTGAATAACGTTTCCAGACAAATAAATCAGAAAATCTAATGGCCATGGCCATATCGAGCAATGCCATTTGGGATGTAACTTGTAACTTATTTTTTAGGTGACTGTGCAAATGGGTGAAAGATTCCTGCAGTGATGTTAAACTCCATAATCTCTCACTCACTTACTGGTTTCTCTGGCCTGAATATTACACTGTGTTACCCCCTATAATTTATTAATAATGTCCCATATACTACTATACACTCAGAAATAGTTATCAAATCAACACAAATCATATATTTTGCAATGGACAATGCTGTATCTATTGTTGAACTGAACAAACCATGCTAACTATTTTTTAAAAGTTAACAAAACATTTAAGATCGATGTGGAATCACAGATATAGCAATTGTTCAGATAAAATATATTGGATACCGTAACCCAATAAATCAACTAAAGGACCTTTGACAGTACAATGCCGATTATAGCATTGATACATATCAAGTGATTTAATCATAAATATGCCATGGAATCTGTGAGTGTATGCCTTTAATATTCTAATCATGTTATGTTTAAATTTCAAACATGTTTTTACAATACCAGAGGTGAAAAAATGCATTAGCCTTAAACATGATTTATTCCCTCATAAAACTCCCCTGGGATGACTCTGCAGATTGATTTTGTTTGGTTTCCATCCATTATCATTCTAAAATGTTCATCCTTTTAGTTGGCATAGATCAAGAATTGTACAGGGAATGTATTTGTATGCGGTGAAACCTTCATTCAGAGAATCGCGTGAATTGATGATGTTTCCATACGAACCTCGGCCCTATTTTCATGATTACATCAGACTTGGACAATGTAGAGGGGTGGGTGGTAGCAGAATGGTAGAATGTTGGACTTCGGAGCTAAAAGCCTAAACCCCATTTAAAATTTGTATTCTGGATAAAACCAAATCATATTCAGGCTAGATCTTATTTTTGTTTTATTCCAAAATCTCTTGAACGATCTGAAGGCCTTAGCAGACCAGATTGAAGAACTAAGAAGATGACCGATGATATTCAAAGAGTATCTCTGTCTATACAATGAGGAAATGTCAAATTGGAAGAGTTTCCTTAATCAATAATGTCATATCTTGTCCAGCCTATGTTCATAGATACTAGTAATCATATATGTTTTATCTAGAAAAGGTCTCTTGTTCCTCAATACCAATATCCTTGTTATTGATGTCCTCAATGTCCTCAATGTTTAGAATAGTTTGGGTATTATTATTTAATGAGATATCTATTCCCATTATAGCTGCCATTTTTTTGTATTGGCCACTAACTATAATACTTGTACCAATATTATTATTTGAAATGTGCAAATGATATGGTTTGAAATACAAAATATTTACAAAAAATATATCGTTCGAAATATTTTTGGTCTATCAATTTACCATTGTGTAGCCATCACCAGTCTGTATATTGATTTCTAGTATTGTTGCATGGGCAGGTGGTAGCACAGTGGTAGAAGGTTGGACTTCGGGAGCCAAAGATGCATGGTTCAAATCCCTTCCTGGGAGCCCGGCATCAATGTTCGTGAAAGTTACCTTGATCATGATATTGTGCTGTCTGTACCGTTGGTCTATCAGTACCAGCAGGTGATTGCAGGTTTACTGCAACATGTCTGCACTGCCTGCAGCTACAATATACAAGGATATATATATGTCATCATCACCATGTATTCCTGGATATGATTTCACGAAGCTCTCTTATCCACTATGAGTATGACCATAGTTCTCGTAAGTACCTGCGGGTATCGTTTCACGAAGCTCTTGTCTACTATGATGCCATTGTGCTCTTGTAACGATCCCTTTTACATGGGTACCGTGCACTTACAAGGATGCTGTGGTCTCACAGTGGACAAGAGAGCTTCGTGAACCGATACCCTGATCGCCCTGTATCAGAGATTGCTACAAGAGTGTTCCTGGTCTCGTAGTAGAAACGACACCCAGAATATCAAGCCTTAAACCTGTAGAGCAAGCTTTCAAGCATGGGTTTTGGGAAATATAAATACTAGGGGGTATAACGATAGGTCGAACTATCAATAGATCGCGATTGTGAGTGGTCCGATAGCAATACATCAATAGTAACTTGAACTATTGATTATTTCCATCGATAGTACCTATCGATAGTTATGATAGTCTACTATTTTTAAACACTAAGACCAAAATAGTTGAAAATTCTTGAGCATTTCAACAATATATTAATCCATTTCATCTGCGAAAGTGAGGTTTGATTGCGAGCGAAAGGTTGTATGATTTTGTCTTACATTTGATTTATTTCAGTCACTCATTACAAAAATACCACTGATTACAGTTGTGTAACAAGTAATGATGTATGACATGTAAAATATCCATCTTTAAAAGACTTACAGTTTTAAAAAAAACTATTGCAATAGTATCGCAATAGTGTTTTCAACTATCGCAATAGTAGAATTGGCCTCAATAGTCACCCTAATAAATATACACATTAAACTTTGACAAGCATTGTCCCACTGTCATGTTGATGAAGACAATTGGGTGTTGGCAACTGCTCATTTCTGCAATTTGCAATTTAAAAAAATATATAATCAACTTTGATTTCTCCTCCGCGCATCTTTGGGTGATTATCTTGTGAATGAGAAGTGTTCTCCCATAGCACTGAATGTACATGCTGTGTGAACACGATTGATTGTTAATCCATCTTTTGCCATGAATGTTTTCTTTTTTCTTTTACTTCTTCTCCAAAATACCTCATCCTACAGATAAGTTAAATATTGATCAATCAGCCCCTCATGTCAGGCCAATTTAGTACCGCAATCAACAATTTTGCAAAAATGGTGAAAAAAATACCGCTTTAAGAAGTGGATCTGAAGTAGTGAAAGGAACATTCCATCAAAGTTTTGAAGAAATGGGTGCGGTCCAGCTTTCACTTTCCTGTTCAACTGTCGGAGCGGTTTTCGATCCGATTCCAGCATTTTTATCCAGCTCAATCAGTCCTGATGGAATAGACAACTTTGCTTGTCTGTTGCTGGTATCTTAAAGCAGGGAGATAGGCAGCTAGTTTTGGATGGTTATAAATGGTGAGAGCAGCCATGAAGGTCACTCTAGTTTTCCAGTAAATTTCATCCTGGGAATTATGCTTGGATACTATGACAATCAGATGATTACATGGGCCGAGAACTGGCCATCTTCTCATCTAATCCATTCCGAGTTTGTCATATTTTCTTGACACATTGGCAAAAATGCCTGCCAAATTGACAGTTGAATTTCCCACCAATCTTTCACTCCCGAGTCAAACCAAGGCGTTGTTTTGTAGACCTTAAAGGGGGATTCTTTCGATTTGATTAAAGAAATTGTAAATAAAACTAATTTAAATATTACAATTTGATAAGGAAATATTACTGTTGTGCACAGATAGGAACGGGTAGGTAGGGTAGGGGTGGCGTTGGCGTTGGGTTGGGGAGGAAATGCCGATTCAGGGATCTGTTAAAGTATCGATTCTGAAAAAGTATTTGTAACCGTGTACAATCTCTGGCATGGATCTTAATACCATAGGATGTATAGTATGATGCATGTATGCCAGAGCCATCCTCACAACTGAATTATCGGCTATGAAGTGTTGGTGATCTGGAACCTGCAACTAATATCAATTGAGTAAATGTATTGGCCTCAATGCAATCACTGTTGATTTGATTGTATTGTTAAGATATTCTGAATACTTGATATAGTAATCTTATTCATTTTGTATCTGAATTGAATGATAAAAGTCAAAATGAATTTTAAGTTTGTTGTGTTAAGGTTACAGGTAGTATTTATTAAATGTATAAAATAATCATAATGGTTCTTTGGAATGTATTGTTAGCTTTGTTTAAGGCAATTTATTGTCCAGACTACTAATTTTAACTTGATATCGGGGGCGGGTGGTAGCGCAGTGGTAGAATGTTGGACTTTGAAGCCAATGGTTCCAGTTTTTATCAGTACCAGTCGGTGCTCACAGGTTTACTGCAACATTCAGCACTATGGATGTTGCAGATTTCCTCCTGCCCTAAACTGACAAGTTGTGATATAAGTGAAAGAATCTTTAAAAAAATTTAAAAAAATAAAAATAAAAAACCTGATATCGGTACTTTCAGTACTTTTTATGTTAGAAATTGTTGTATTGAATACTTAATTATTTATCATTTATTTTCATTATAATATTGTACTTTTTTCTTTCTTTTTTTACATGGTATTGCAGTTTTAGAAAAGAAGTAATCTGTTTTTAACAAGGTTTACTGTCATCTCTTCATCTGCATTTTGTACGAAGAACTAGTAGCTACGTTGACACATTTTCCACTGTTTGGGAAAAAGAGTTATTATTTTTGCCCTATGACTCAGTGATTTGTTGCCTCTCCCTGCAGCTGAGAACTATTTTCCTAACAGCTTGACAAATTATTAACATTAATTTCCGAATACGTCCTGAGCAGTTGAGATTTCATTCCACTCCACGGGTAATTTTCATATCTGTTACACAATTATCAGCAATTTCTAAATTTTGTATCTGCGCAGTTCTGGTCCATTCGTCTGCGCGCGTGGTGACTTATGGCGTAAAACGGAAACATTGAAATTGGGATGGAAACACAAGAATTTCCTGATTAATTTATGCTTTTGTTGGTTCAACTGGAGAAATAGGAGTGTAATAAAATAGATTGTATAGACTTGACAGCATATTGATAAATCTGTCAAAAAAATTCATTTGGCTTTGGAGATTGATCAGAACCGGACAGACACAGAACTCCAAACAAAAGTCTAGATGTTGATCTGCAGTGAGGGAAATAGTTTCTCTTTGACAACTGTGTTGTGTTCTGCTATTTGGTTGGTTGAATAGATTTCCCATACAATACACATACTTTGTTGGCTCGAATGCAACTTGTTTGATAAATAATATCGCGTAGTAAATGATTTGACAAGTTTACACCTGATAAACTCTTGTTTGTTTCATTCTAGAACATTGAATTCTGTGGAAAAGTAATTAATATGAAGACTGAATGGAAACTCAAATGACATTTATCATAACTAACCAAATAACAGTTATTTATTTTCCCCCTCAGTTGATCATTCTCAATTTTATCATTTGATAATGTTTGATGCTGTCAACAGATTTGATAATTTCAGTTTGACATGTGTTGAGCTGTCTTGAAATATGGCCATCATCAAATTTATTTATTTAATTATTGCTTTACATCACAGCAGCAATATTCCACTCATATGTGACCATGAGATTATGAAATTGTTAATTTTCAGACTAAGAAAAATAACAAATATTCACTATTCATCAGTTCTAGTTTCTTTTTAGAGAAAATATGTGATTCATACTCTATGTTGTTGTGGCCATCTTACAGTCCTTTCAAGCATCATTGAAATATGTGCCTACAGCTAATCTTGCACTACTGAATGATAAATTGTGTAAGCAATGCTGGCAAATTATTACTTTTATAGATTTATTAATATTACTTTATGATTGATCATGTTGATAATAGAAAATATCTTTGAATCCTAGCTAGCTACTTTCATTATATGTTTGGTAGAGATATTCCCGATGCGACATAAAGTAGTCATTCATTCATTACGATTTTCAAACATTGCTTCAATGTATACTAAAAATAACATAACTCTTAACCTCGTTCCTGCCCTGTCAACTGTAGATGCCCTATGGAGTAGTGATAGTAATTAATCCACCTCCCCTCACACAGTGTTTAAACCCTCGACATGACTATAACCAAGTATACTGTATATCAACTGTCAGGTGGAACCACAGACAGCTTGTTTGCTCTCGCTGGTGTCAACCTCCACTCAACCAATGGTGCTTGTAACAAATCAGCAGAGATGTGTGGTCTCTGGGGCCAAATTGAGTGGATCCATTCTGTTCTTGACCCTCGGGGACTGGTCAGTTTCATATGATGACCACTGTACAATCTTCACAGAGAGCAAACTATGTCTTGTCTTTATGGCTGATCTATGTATGTACTATACATAGTTATATTAGTCTGTGATAAAGTGAAAAGGTACACATGATGGCTCTTGATAGGATTCCCTGTATAGTCTCTCTCATGCTTTCTGTCGGTCTCTATTCTGTCTGCTTGTGCTGTGCTCTTGTACGAAACTCTAAAAAAAATGGGTGCAATGATAGAATGACCCAGGTTCAAATTCTGTCCCAAGGGCGTCGGCATCAATGTTCACGAAAGTTACCTTTCTGAGGCCACAATAATATGATGCAATGACCATGGCAATACAGTCATCATCCTCGGTCTGTCAGTACCAGCTGGTGCTCACAGGTTTACTGCAACATTCAGCACTATGGATGTTGCAGGTTTCTTCCTGCCCTAAAGTGATAAGCTGTGATATGTGAAAGAATCTTGAACAGTTCTAAATCAGAATTAATTTTTTTAATTATTTTTTAAAATCTCGGTCTACGATAACCTTAAATCCACCCTTAGCCATTCTCTCTCATGTTGTCTGGGGGTCTATACTCAACAATACTCAACAAATAATTTCCATATGTCTACATGCTTCATGTACTCTTCAAGAACTTGCAGACACATTGGAAGATCAATGGCACCCAATTCCTCCACCAGAGTTCCAATATTTAATAGAAAACATTCCCCCAAAATATCTACCGGCCTTTAATTTATTTTGTTGAGTATATTATGTATCGCTGTACTCTCCTGTACAAAACAGCTCAACTCTATAAGGTAGACTTTGGTCCAACCTTGGCCATAGACTACACCATTGCCGGGGTTGGAGTTACAGTTACCTTAGAGCTACGACGTTTTGTAACTTGAGCCCTGGATATGAAACATTATTAGTATGGTTTCCTGCTCCAACTTAAATTCTCCATTGGATTTGAAGAGCATGAGACTTATAGTTGAGGATTTGAAGAGCATGAGACTTATAGTTGAGGATTTGAATAGCATGAGACTTATAGTTGAGGATTTGAAGAGCATGAGACTTATAGTTGAGGATTTGAAGAGCATGAGACTTATAGTTGAGGAGCATGTAATTGCGCTCAAAAAGTTGAGTAACCTCGTGGCCTAGTTTGAATGTGTTGCCACATTATGGTTAGATAAAGAATAGTGTTGATTTAATGTAATTTAAAGTTACACATTTCTATAAATACAAACGTTTGCCGCTTCAAAAAATGATATTATCCTCTTGTTGCTTTCTTTAAAAAAAAATATTAATATATTTTCATTACATATTATTTTGCTTAAAGGCCTAAATTTAACCTACAAAAGAATATCTTCAAGAAATGTATTCGAGACCTGTTTATCCTCGAGCTAGGTCTATCAAAGAATGTGAGCATTACAGTCTAACATTCATGGATTTAAGACTGAGTTTAAGTTACTGTTACCAAATCAACAGACTCTGTGTCATGGTTCACTGCACATGTGTTGCCACTAATCTGGAGCCAGTCCCAGTATAGGACATGAAAAGCTCCCAATTTAAATCTCATCCCCCTCCTTTATCTCAACGCTTTCAAGGGTTCCGCATGACTGAGTTTGAGAGTATGGGACACGTTGTATTGCTACACTGTCTTGATGGCCAATTATGACAGGAATACACTTGTAGTTCAGTATGCCTCAGAATTGTCACACCTTCTTTCTTCCTTCCTTTATCCTCTTTCTCTCTCTTTCTCTCTCTCTCTTTCTCTCTCTCTCTTTCTCTCTCTTTCTCTCTTTCTCTCTTTCTCTCACTCACTCACTCACTCACTCACACACACACACACACACACACACACACACACACACACACACACAAACAAGCCAACATGCACACTTTTATGCCCATTCTGTACAATCACATACACATGCACACTCTCATACATACATACATACATACGCACACATATGGAAATGTGGAAAATGTTTGAAATATTCCATGTTTTTTGAGTGAATGGTTATACCATTTCCACAGGCAATGCATTCCTAACCTCAGCATTATTGACAGAACACAGGGTCAGAGTTCAGATCACA
Organism: Lepetodrilus schrolli; assembly: GCA_032361225.1. Lineage (NCBI taxonomy): Eukaryota > Metazoa > Mollusca > Gastropoda > Lepetellida > Lepetodrilidae > Lepetodrilus > Lepetodrilus schrolli. Next base: position 4,926 of record JAUTBT010040256.1, on the reverse strand, counting down.
TACATAGAGACCATAGCATGCCTTAGCAACATATGTCATTTCAACGCAAAATAACGGATGTAATGTACCTGTTCCTCCAGAAATACCTTCGTGATATTAATGTCAAATAAACATCCCACCTATAGTAACACTACAAACAGTCTATTATACATGTTATAAGGCCACCCGAAAAAAACACACTTTTGTTTCCAGTAACCCAACCAACCCAGATTTTGACATGCGACTAAAATGATTTTGTCACACTAAGGCCAAAATTAAAATAAAATAGTTGTGTTTAACTCAATATTAATATTTAAAATTTCTATTTTTTTAAATTTCTATTTTTTTAATGGGGGTTTAGAGCCACTTTCAAGATTTTTTATATTATGCACATTTATATAGCGCAAATATCCAGAACAACTGCGCCTTTTGGAAATTGGTGAACAAGGATCATATATACACTTGACTAAAGAACTTTGTTTAAGTAAGAATAGGTGAAGCATAATGCTTCTGTATGTAGTATGAATCAAAAGAAAACTGATTATGACATATTCCAAACATTGTAGTACACACTTATTACATTATTAATATATAAAAATGTACGCTACCTACTGACCCATATCCCTTAGATATATCCTCCTTTTTGAGACCTAAACGATGTGATTTACTCTACAATTAGATTTTGGAATCTTGAAGTTAATAAAGGTTTGAGTTCTAAGAGTTCTCAAGATCTCGGTGGCTAACAGTACAGATATAGGCATCAATACACACCACACTATCCAGGGTGCTGGTGCACCACTTGACACGAGATACAACAGTGGACGTAAATCCGTCGACGTACCACGATGTTTGTACCAGATTTTTCTATCTTGTCTGAATCTGTCTGAAGTCGTCCATCGTAGAAGTCGTCTCTTTTAGGTTGCCTTTTCTAGGAGCGTTTACGAGCGTTCACAGAGATGCCTCGCAGTTTCGATTCCGAAGAGCGCACAGGCGCGGAAACACCTTTCATCATCTCTTCCTTTCCGACACCTTCCATCTTTCCTTCTTCTGTCAAAATTTTCCTACTCGCTTTACCTGTGTGTTTTATGGCAACGATGAGCAATATCTTGTTTATGTCTTTGTACCCTGATCGGTAGATCATATGTTAACCTGGACCTGTCATCATTAACCATCACCCGGCATACAGGCCAAAACTTTGGTAATCTAGATGTTGATGTATAGACAAGAGAGCTGCATTGCCCGACTTCATACTGAGAGGACAAGTAAATGTTTATTTGCTTCCAGCCGGTTTGCTGCAGGGGTTGTTAATGACTTTAATTGAGGCTACTTATCAAATTGTAGTCCAATAATTGACCTCTCCACCAGGTGCACATAGCGTTGCCCCCTTGCGGGAGATAACTCTACTGTTGCTATGTTAGACGAGCATTTCGAAATGGCATCTTCAACACACAGACTAGAGCAAATTTGCATATATTAGCTACCAATGATGCTAATAATTTTGAATTGGGACTTTTGTTGTTTTTATTTTTGCAATATAACGGTATATAAAAATTGATTTTCGGTATCGTCTCAATTTGTTTGTTAAATATCGTAATTCAATTTAAGCAAATAATTCTGGTATACAATGACTTTTGCCAAATACATGGTGAAAAAAAATGAAGAAAAGGAAAAGTAAAACATCCTTTGAAATTAAAATAATGACTATTTAGGTATTAAAAAATGATTTCTTTCACTTTTTTTTTCTCTCAGTTGCATTATGTTTTGATTTCATTCAATATTGAGAAATATACAATGATAATTGTCTGAAGTATTTGTAAAAATGTATTTTGGCATATCAAATTTGTGACAAGATGGATCTGTTAAACAGTTAATTAACTCTTTCCATGCTGCAGGCAAGCGGAGATGCCCTAAAGATGCCCTGAGAGGACAAGTAAATGTTAAGGGTGATTAGGTGATGATAAATGAATAAGCGAATAAGAGTGTTTCCTGTATGATATAATTGTATTTACAGTATATTTACAATAAATGTGATTAATAGCAATATTCCTTTTTAGTTATATATTTTACTAAAGGTGACATTTATATATTCTAATCGTTTAAAAACTCTACACGCTGTGTTTAATGCTTACTCCAGCAGTTAGAGGTTTAAAGGAGCAAAATTGTCTCGCATAAACATGTTGAATAGATAAAAATAAATTGGTATTATCACATGAAAGTGTAATTGTAAACATAATATTGGTTACCACAAATTATCGGGAAACTCCAAATTATGCATCATTTGTTGATTCAAATGGAAGCTTGGAGTATATCTCATTTCGTACATTTCTCTTTTAGTATCATTTGCTTGCCATGTCAATTATCAGTAATAATGACGTCTTTAAATTGAGATAAATGCAAGTAAATGCCTAAAGATCTCAAGAGAGTTATTTATGTCTAATGTATATCATCACACTTACAAAATATGTAAGTCTCATTTTGTAAACATTTGCTATCCAGAATTTACTTCTTTTACTCCAGGAGTGGGAATGAAATGTTTATCCAGCATTTGGAAGCCGGGGTAAAAAGTTTAAAGCAAATATTCCCGAAGTGTTCAACAAGTGATAGAACATTAAAGAGTGTCTTATCATGGGGTTATATAAATTCTAGATGTGCGATGACGTTGACACTGACAGTAGCCTTGTACAGCTCCCTTCTAAAGAAAATAATACGTAAAAATATCGTGGTTCAAACTGAGCTGACATTCAGGCCTATCGTTCCAATCAAAGTCGGGTTGTCGGGTTTTCTTAACACTTGGAAAGAAAGAAAAAGATTGCGGATTTTGGACAACCCGAGATACAGCAGAAACTGCGTAAGGCGATCTCCAGGCAACCACACGGTTTCCTGTTTTCATAAGTGATGCAAATTCTTTACGGGGAAATTCTCTCAGAGCCGGACTTTTTGTTTGCAGGTTTTTGGTAAAGTGAGACAAATTATCAGGAGATTTGTGATACATTATATCCACACCACGGGAGCCATATGGATGTGATACTTATGGGAATCTATGCCAACAACTGTTAAAGTCATTTATCATCACCTAATCACCCTTAATTACCAGGGACCATGTCTTGTCTGTATGCAGTCCTGTCTCGTGCGGTCCTGTCTCATGCGGCCCTGTCTGGTCCTGTCTAAGGTTCAGTCCCTTCTCATGTGCAGTCCTGTCTCCTGCCCAGTTGTGTCTTGAGTTTCATGGGTCGGGAGAGTTTCTTGCTTCAGTGTTTGTGTCAGTGTTTTAGTTGCCACACGTAGTAATTCATGAATATATATAGGATGTATGTGCTATCTTTCTCATTTATTGCAATAGATTATATAACTTGGTAGCAAATACTATATATTGTTTATTGAGATTGTTTCATGTTATTTGTGACCAAGCAAGCAGGTTAATTTTAATTTTAAGGAAAAATGTATTTCTATTTTACATGATATTTCCAATTCCATGTCAATGGTGCCTGTTTTGATGATGTAATTATGGATGGCACACTTACCCTTTTGAGAATTGATGCAATTTTAGCAATATGTTATTCGCTGTCTAAAAAACAACAACCATAAATGTTTGAGCAAACTGACAATTCCATTATGTCATCATTATTTATGTCTTCTATATCTCTGTTGGAGAAATGGCAGATGTTTTCAAAGGAGGAACCATCTTTTTTTTATTAGCTTTCTTCCTACATCTAAAGAAAGTGTTGAAAGATTTGTCAAAAATAAGTTTGAGAACAAGTTACGAACTGACATCGTTTTCTATGACGAGATAACCTGACGATGTATGTCTTCGTCATTGACTGCGTACTAATTGCTTCGTACTTTATTTCAAATTAGGTTACACATACTTTAATAAAATATTTATAAGAACAAACACAACCTTATTTTAGATGTATTATAAGCATGAACACAACTAGAAGGAATTTGACCAGCAAAGCATAAATGTGAATTAAAACAATATCTACCACAGAGAAAGTAATTGCCTAATTAGAAATTATGCATTTTTAAATACACCTCTTTTGTAACTGCCATGGGTACAGTAAATAGGCTGACACTTTGAAATGTCTGGGCTATTTGTATTTCTACTTTAAAGCGACACGCCAGATTTATACCTACTAGGCCAGTATTATAAATTGTGTCTATATGTTAGGCCGACCATTGACAGATAACCTGGCAGGCTTTAAGAGCGGTATATGCACCTCCTTACCAGAAGAGGTATAAATATTCTTGACACTCGCCCCATGTCTAGCACAAGACTGGCACCACTACGTAGAAGTAGTTCGGCAAACATTGAATAGGTTTGCCAAGGGTTAGCTATGCCTTCCATTAATAAAGGGATATTATTGCTTGTATTACTCAATGTCACAGAAAATGCCAACAGTTAAATTCTGACAAGGCATTTAATACATTGCAGACAGACAAGAGATTCCATTTAGATTTTAGATTTTTTTGGAATGCCTTAAGCATGTTACAAAGATCATGTACAAAATTATTCTTATTGATTTTATTTATTTACTTAGATGTTCTATTTGATGCCTTACAACTGTGTAGTACCAAATTAATATTACATTCATTGGTATTCATTTTTGACCTTATAATACAACTTTGTTATTTCATTATTGTATTTGTTTTTAGATGTTGCACTTAAATACCAAATTACTATTGATAGCATATTGACTATCTTGTTATTAACATTTTTACTTTAAAATGTTTAAATGTCATAGTAAAATAGAAATAGTAGTTGCTGTTAAGACCTTGAATTTAGTAGATTATAGTTAACATGTATTTTATTTCTTCCTCGACCTCCCTATGATCTATATGAAATTCTATGATATACGTCAGTCCTGAGGCAGGTGGTAGCACAGTGGTAGAACAGTTGGACTTCGGAGCCAAGGTTCCAGGTTCAAATCCCGCCCTGGGGGCCCGGCA
>JAUTBT010040245.1:0-17324 GCA_032361225.1 Lepetodrilus schrolli | reverse complement strand
TATATATAACACTATGGCTGAACTTGTCCGTCGAATTTCTGGGCCCATTTCATACTAATTGGCGTAGTCGATATCTCCTGTACAGTATGTGACTAAATTACGTCTGTGTGTCACGTAAAATGTTCCTACTCAGCTATTGGTCTCGGCAAACTGGTCTTTGGCTCTGTCGGTAGACTGATTGCCTTACAATCCAGGCAGCTCGGGTTCGAATCCCAGAATCGATTTGAGGCTGTTCCAATGACGCCCAACGTATGGTGTTATTCCCTAAAGCTAGAGGGATATGTCCTCCAAACCTTGTTACATTCCGAATAATGCAGTATATCAAAATTTAGGTAGTATACATGTTGTACTGATCTCAATAGATAGGCCTACGTGAGAATGTAATTATTGTTGTATTTTGATATTATCAGAGTTTCATTGAATTCTATCATGCAAACATTGTTAGCTCTAAAGTGGTTTTTAGTACTACCATGATTGTGTTAGGAAGAATGCATACGGATTATCACCTTCGTGTGATATCAAATATATCAACACTAGTTGATACGATCACATTTATCACGCATCATAGTCTATGAAAACTCGCGAGATCTTTATTTACTCCAGGAACCGTGTGAGAACGTACAAGGTGTTGTGTCATGGCTGCAAAACAATTTCAGAGATCGGTCAGCTGATCACAAGTAACCAATCAGCAACGAGAGATCCGAACAATCTGACAGCGATATCTACTAGGAGGTACGGCTTGGTTTCATACAAACAGTATCTATATGGAAGGCCGCGTTTGAGGTGATCGATTGGGATTAGCATTGTTCTATGGTATTATCTGAATGATATATTACCCATATACATCATAGGACCGATTTACAGATTTACACCTCGACGTTAGGTATATACAGAACACACCTGTCCCGATATTGTGACAGGTTCTACAATGGAAACGTGAACATCGGTGCATTTAATCTGCATAATAATTTGGATGCTATCGTAATATTAAAAGACCCAACTCTGTTGTCACCGTATTGTTCACCACCTCAAAATTCATTAACCTAAATTTGTTCTAACTGTCATGTGCGCTATATAATTAAATCTTTGTTCATTCTATACTATATATCACCAAAGTAGTGAAAACAAACAAATATTTAATGTTACCCTAGCCAGTAAAAGTGTACAATAATTTATCTGTACCAGTAATACAGGGGTGTGTCCAATAATAACTTGATCATTAAAGGCGTACGGTTCATGTCACAATCAGGTTTACGGCAACATCCAACGCTACGGATGTTGCAGGTTTCCTTCTGCCCATCAAACGACAAGCCGAGATATAAGTAAAAGCATCTTGAAAGCAGCTCTAAACCCCAATGCAACGTCTGTGCTGGAGATCGAGGATTAACACAGTACTGTATGGTTCTACTGATGTCAGAAATAGGACGGTATAGCCAAGGACTAAAACTGTCCTCAAGAAAAATAGGTATTGCATTACTTGTTGAATACATCCAGGGAGTCCTCATTTGTTTGAAAACATATAACAATACACTTTTTTTTTGTGGGGTTTATTATTTCAGACGTCGCCTTTAAGAGCACTAGACTTCATCGACCACGTCGAGTCCCGCGTCAATTCTTAACATTAGTTAAAGTCAAACATACGTACATCATACTCTACATAACACAGCCATTCAAATTTAAATTTCACCTGACCCTAGATGGACTCAGATTTCACTTATGTATTATCGACGACCTAAAAGCTAGCGGTATTTTAGAAGTAAATCCCAAAAGCAAACGTTGAATCTATTCAAGTGTCTAACACCGCCACTATCCTCTTCGTAACCTACACGTGAACCCCTTAACCTGCAAGTGGACCGCTCCTGTTAGGCTAATAACCAGGTTACCAGGTAATAGTTTAGGGGTATCTGGTTACAGGGCCAAACAAATTATTCTATATTGATAGAACGCAATTAAAGATGCATAGATAATGTATTGTACATTACACTGATTTTGAGTTTGTGAATATTTTATGAAACCTATATTCTTTTTGTGGTTTGTCAGAATCTAATCGATTTGAATTTCTTTTTTATTCACAAATGATTCTGCCAGTTATTATCATGTCTGTAATTGTATTTGTATTTTTAAATCTCTTTTATAATACATCTGACATCACGCCTGAGTTTCATGAAAATGTCACTGCTTATATCGAAGTTTACGTTCTGTCCTATTGAAAAGTATGGCGTACACTATGATTTAGGCCAGGACTACAATACGACCCCTTGTCTTTTTGACATCATAATGCCTTAAAATAACGGAAGCATCGTAATGAATGTGATCGCTTCCTTTCAAATATATATTCTCAATATATTACTAACGTAATTGAATTAATTGTTATTTTGTACAATAATTGTCTCTCGATAGTATATATTTTTCAACCTTCAGACATTTCCTCTTTAAAACCTTTTTTTTCTCTCAAATCGTTTCACATCCTGTGAATAGTTTCTGACATTGAAGAATTGTCACTTGTCTCAGCGACGCCCAAGTCTGTGCATCTGGGTTTTTTTTCGTTCCCTCGATCCTTCTTTCACTACTGAACTCGGCACGTTATTGAACACTTGTCGCGAATGATATGGCCCCCATTGCACTGAACACTTGTAGCCTACACTGGTTGTAAATGCAACTATAGCGCAACATTCAGTTGTAGCTACTACAAGAGTTCTGGGACCCGTTGCCAGAATAGTTGTAGGTAAAACTGATTGTAAGTCAAATTGTATGGACCCTCTAAAAATGTACATGAAACATTGCTATCGCTACAATACTTGAGAGGCTCTACTGCTATTGTACCGATAAAAGTGTTTTGTGTAAACATACTTACACTTTTAGTGGGTACCTAAAATTGGACTTACACAATCAATTGTACCTACAACTGTTCTGTGCAGCGGGCCAGATCAACAGGGTTTCTTGGATCTAAGAGACAACAGTCGTGGGAAGAAGGTACGTCGAATATGAAAGCTACAATGGCAATAAGAAGAGGGGGAGAGAGAAAGAGAGAGAGAGAGAGAGAGAGAGAGAGAGAGAGAGAGAGAGAGGGGAGGGAGGGCGAGAGACAGAGAGAGAGGAGGGAGGGAGAGAGAGGGAGAGAGAGGGAGAGGGGAGAGGGAGAGAGAGAGGGAGAGAGAGAGTGTTATCATCCTTGGTCTGCATAACTCAATGGAATTAAAGCCTAAAGTAAGCAAAACAGTCATCAACGAATGCGTACCATTATGGAGCGTGAGCGCTACCGACAAAGTGATGAAGCACGTCTTCCAATGTTTGAGATGCCAATGGACGTTTTATGTGATAAAGTGCAATGCAAGTTTTTCTCTGTTTCCTAATTCATGACACGCATGGAGCCATCTTTTCTTCCTGTTATGCCATTTTCATTCCCGATAAGGTGTTTCATTTGCAAAGACAATCAACACAATTCACCTGTTCGGAAATATTGACGATTCCCTGACAGCAGTGCAGTTATTGACAAGAACGAATGCGACATTTATTTTCATTTGATGACCAACCGCTTTAGAGTGAATGCCCTTCTTTCAATTTTCTTTTTGCTCCCGCAAGCATGCGATTATACGACAATTGTATTTACCGGAATACAATGACAGCTTTATTTTTAGAATGACTCAATCTATAATACCGGTAGTTGCCAACTCCAGAGAAAACCATTTCGGTAATTTCAAAACGAAAAAAAAATATGGATATGGAAGTTGGAGTGCTTTACCCGACAGAGAATATATACAAATTCGCCATCTAATGTATTGCATAGATTTGAATTGCAATGTATAGTAGTATTTCTTATAGCTATGTAACACAGTATATGACCTTACATAACTATGTTAGCACAATAATAGTATAACTAGTAAACACATAATATTCAACGAGGATGGAACGACTAACAACAATGGAATGAACGTGTACATTACATAATTGACAATGAACAAACAATTGATAATCAGCTGATAATACGCATTAATAATAACCCATTCTTAAAGCTATTCTCGTTTGCCTTTTTATCTTACAGTAAGAGGTATGTATACCTACAGTCGATTATAGTGCTGAAACAAACATGGCGAATGTTTTATTCATGTAGCAATCAGCGTGTAAACAAAACCCAAAGTATGTTGTTTGAAGGCATGGGGAGAAACACATAATTGAGTGGAAAGTAAAGTACGTTTTTCCCGTACTGGAACTGACTGGAAAATACTAAACATCGCTGGAATGTATCATTTTTGAGGCTCCAACTTAGATAATGCCGTGCCAACGTTTTTCTGCGTCTGTGTAAAATCATAAAACTCACAGTCTTGTTTTTATATCAATATTTTTATCTTAATTTGTGTTCACGAAATCACAGACTGAACACCGAAAGGTAATTACTTGGTCATTATATTTTATCTCCTTGCATTGTTTGACTACCTGCGCGGGTTAGTCTTTGAAGTCCTAATTGCAAGAAAATGCGTGCTTCTTTATCGTGGCCAATCGGAGATAAACGAGATCTTTACGGAAATGAACGAGAAACGCCGATGACATACGATTAGGGTTATCAATTATATCACAAGTGTTATGAATTATATCGTGGATGTCAGATCAGTAAACAACGTTGTTTTCTAACGTGGTAGATTTCCTAATGTAAATCTACCGCTTCCCAGATCTTGTGAGCCCGTTGGCAAAGGTTTATGTTATTCTTTTGCAGACTAGGCTCCGGGAATTAAACTTGCGTTTGGGGTTTATCTTGATATGGATTATTGAATTTTCTTGACGTATACCTGTGCCGGAAACAGAAGGTGTTATGTCATATACAACTCCATACAACTCCTTGCAAGCCTTTGGGGCACACATACAGAGCACATAAACTGCATAGAAAGGTATATCGAGGACTAACTACGCCCCGTCTAATGTGCATTGACATCAGGGCTAATTGAACTGGACATAAATCTAGTTTTAGGGTTGACGTAAAGACTATTACAGCTTGTTTTACTTTGTTTGTACAGGTCTATCATGTGCCATGCTTTTTCATGTGTCCGTATGCGTAGTATTGCTCGGGGTTTTCTTTCTTCAGAATGTATATTCATTATCACAGTACCTAACGGCAAAATTGTTCAAGAAGATATTAGAGTTAATTAAGAACTAAACAGCATTTGATTAGTATTGATATGGAATGTAACAGAAGTATTACTTTCTTTCTTATTAATTACCAATACGTTATAGATCATTCCCTGTACTGCAAAAGAATAATTGTATTGCATGATATATTAAGTATACACCTACAAATTGTTTATATTCATTTGGATTGAAACTGGATTATTATTTTCTTCAATATCAATTAACAATATGTTTATATTGTATTAGAATCTTGTATTGCCATGAAGATATATAAAGTATACGAATGGACACTTCATTGGAAAATTGAAGCGTACATAAATATAAACAGTTCAGAAGCTTTGAAGGAAGCATCGAAGTGTTCTTGGTTTGTATAATACTAATGACATAGACATCCCTCCGTCAATGAAATGGTAGTCGAATACACACCGTTCTAAAGACTCAATAACGTCTGAAATTAAAATTGATTTGCCCGGATATTAGACATCATCAGAATTTTAACCATTCTGGTCTTCGTTGTAAGGTTTGGACTTCAATCATTCTGAATTTCAAGAAGTCACTTATCTATGGGCACCGGAGAACTATGATTTACGTGGCTTGCTCTGTTGCTGTTGCATTTCATTGTGTACCGTTGGCTTCGATTCTGATTCTCCATTTCTGCTGTGTCCACCGTGTCATTAGATTACCATCTACCACCGATTACTACCTCTCACTACTGAGACTTCATCAGGCCGGACTAACACGGAGCTACCTCTGGATCAATAACACTAAACGAGACCCACGGTGAGGTTTTTAGAGATCCACAGGAAGCCAAGCACGGAGACAATTTCGCGGGGGAAAAAAATTAATTCCAAAGTAGTCTTTAGATTATATATATAGATTTTACGGAAAGTAGACCACGGTATTGCTAGTTATCGTAGAGTTACGCCGTTTCATACATGAGATAGAGCCATGAACAGAACAGTTTAATAATCATGAAACCACAATCACTAATATGGAGAAAACATTTTTTAAATATTATTTTACATTCATGATCAGTTAGAGGCGGTAACTATAGTATTATAAATATATGGGAGGCATTAATGAACCTCTATGCCTGTATTTTGCTAACCAATATCACTTCTGAAAACATATGTTATTCGTCTGCAGTGATGCTGATTTTTTGATACACATTGTTTAATCGTCTGTGCTGAGTAATACAGAAATATCTGGATTCTCCAGAGGTTTTAGATTCGACTTGAGGGGGCCGTTTCAAGAAGGTATCACAGGCAGGACGTACACTCCCGCGGATACAGACACACTGGATGTTAGCTCGGTGGGGTAGTCAGTCGAGCGCTTTAGGCATACTACTGACTTCGCTGGGAGCGCGTGTTGTTGCTCTAACGTTAGTGAACGGCTGGTCTTCTGTGTAGACGGCCTATTAATCGCCGGGACGAGGGAGGCGGATCGTACAGCTCTGTCCTATTGGCCGCGGTTCGCCGTGTCTGTGTATACTGTGTGCTTGTGTTATATTATAAACTGGCGACGAACTGTGTGTGTATATGCTTTTGCTCCACCACAAGGCAAAGGGCAGTACCGCACGCGTTTTTTTGGGGTAGTAAGTCAACAAATAGTTGATAGGCCAGGAGAAACGCTAACGAGTCGGTTCTGGTGGCATTCGCGGATTAGCTAATAGGCGTACATCATATTTAGCTGTAGTATAAGACTCCGTGCTGCTGCGGAAGAGCGCTTCAGTGGATTTGTACAGCTTATTCCGGTGTTGGAACGGGACTCATTGACAAGCAGACGACAAGTGATTTGGCAGACGATGTTGACTCTAGAACAATGCGGAGGGTGATAGCAGTTTTTGATAGACCACTGGATACCTTTCTTCTTTCACTTTTGACTGTCGTCTGCACACTGGGTAAGTTTGCCGCCAAATCGAAGCATGCTATTAATGAATGTGTACATGCAGTGTATATTATATCGAGTTGTTGTGTTCTTCAACACGCTGGTAAACTCCCTCGTACGAGAGAAAGCTAACACACATTGATGAACAGTGACATGTTGATCTCAAACATGTTGCGCTTTCTTGTTTATTTACCAATTATTTGAGGAAAGATATGCTTCCCTTTCAAAAACTCATATGCACATATTTAAAGTTATGAGATGGTGATGTTAAATAAACATATCCGCCCTAACTAGGATCAATGTCAACTCAATTCTTGGTCTCCTAAACCGATGGCACTAACATGCAAGTGTACATTTATTTATTATATTTATGGTGAAAGCTTTAGATAAACTTTTAGTAAGCCATTTTTGTGTCTTCAAATGACAGAAATTGTCACAAATGGAGTACTGAACATTTCATTTTCAACAAAACTAGGTAATTACTCCACAATACAAATTACATCCAAGACTCATAATTCGTTTACATGATATTATCATACAAATGTAGTAGATTTATTGAATTTAGAGTGGTATACGGTATTAAATTAATCTATAAAGTTCAGCGTAGATCAAGCTTCTTCTGTTGCTCTTAAACCTAACTTCAAATAAATGTATAAGTGTAGACTTAGTGCAAGTGGCTGTCGTGTCGACGTCCTCTACTCTCGTATTACCACGATACAGTTGTTCATACGCTATTATTGACGTTCAAACATTCTCTGGAATTATATAATGCCATGACTAAAACAGACAACCATTTTGTATTTGTTTGAAGACGTTTTATATCTTTGGCACACCCCAGCCCTGCTTTTACTGGGAACAAGCTAACTATTACACGTTAATGATCGGAGGATATATTGACTTGAAGACTGCCAATGATTAACATGCAGTTCCAACCAGATTAATTCCTTATCGCAGTACGATATTTTATTGCAAATGTAAGTCGATAAATATACAGATGAGAGAGTAGGTATACTATTTGCCAGCATGATGGTTCTCCAGCCAATGTAATACTGTAAAACGCTAGGTTCTACCGTCGAAGAAACAATGTAATTGTAACATACTTGCCGTAGGAATGATATATTTCGTCTTTAATGTTTTCGAACATTCTGTAGACGTTGTCAAAAGCAATAGCACGCCGGAATTATGAATATTCCTGTGTTAATAACACGTGAGAACGCTTGGACGAGTTTCTCCAGTTTTGACGATGGAGTTACTTCTGAAGAGAGTGTATATTAATTACGGCTCTGATTGACAAGCTCGCGGGCTAATTACCTGACAGCACGGTCATTGACAGGCTCTTGATATTGACCGGCTCTGGACAGTGACCGGCTCTGGACATTGACAGGCTTTAGACACTGATGTGGAATCAGTGGTGGACCCAATGTATTTCAATCTCACCATATTGCGTCCATATTAACGCGAGTTGCAGTATGAAATGAATGAAGCGTGTAGGATCTCGGAATAAATTTTGATATGTTTCATCGTAAAGGTAATTCATTAAGATCGTCTACTGTAATGGTAGTGTCTATTGTACGAGAGTTCTTGACGCTGATAAATGATATGATAGTCCAGTTGGCCCAAATTTACATAACTATCTCCTAATACATGCTTTATGAAGATATATCGTTTACGTACAATATGTGGACAGGATATTTGTATCATTATCTTCCTCTCTTCTGTGTATTTCTATTCGAATTATACAACACACTAAATCTAATTAGAGCCGATACATGTAATTCTAACCGCAATTTTCGGATATGTGTCTACTAAGATAATAAAACTTTACAAGATAACTAATTCGATTACATGGATTTCCCATTTACAAAATAAAAATAAAGCTTTGAATGATTTTCAAGTCGATCTTCTCCATACTGATGTGACGGACCATGTACGGGGATGTCTCCATGCATTATGCATTACGACAGTTGCTACTGCATGGAAATGGGTACATTAGTTTAGTTGGAGAACGGTAAACTATCAAGTATAAAGCTAAATATTTAATTAATATTATTCATTTTACAATATTTTAATAAAGCGCTGACATCAATTGGAGCGTTATGGAGACGTGTATGTTAAATATGCAATAGTTGTCCATCTCCCGTTGAATAATTCACTAGATTCCTCTCTGATAGGATGTACACACTGCATCCTAGACTACTCATATAACTTGCATCCTTGAAAGGTATACGACCTAGCGGGCTTAATAGGCAATTAAGTCTGCGACTAAATGTAATTTGGTTAAATTTTATAACCGGCATTTGGATGGCTGTTGGACATTCGTGATGGTGTAAATGGCCTCTCAAACAAATCTATTGCAAATTTCTGAGTATTGTCACTCAGGTCGATACAACATGGAGAAGTGCACATGACATGAGACTTCTTCGGCCGAACTGCGGGAAATTTCCTCAATATTGAATTTTGTATTAGTACTGAAGTGCTCGAGAAAATTTAATCAGAAATCTTCTTCTTTATTTTATTGATTTTTTTTGTACATTTCATTTAAAGTTCACATTCCATCTTGACGGAACCAATCCGATTTTATTCACACGAACTTATTGTGTTTGATTTCTGATCGAAATTGAAGTTGGAACCTTCGAGCTTTTCTTTATTTCAAAGAACATTATCAGTGATAACGTCCGGTTTTTATATTTAATACACGGCGACACGTGAAACATTAAAGCGATTTTATCTTTCGCTACATGATTGGCGGCGATTTCTATATGTTATACATGATGGCATTATGAGCGGTGTTTGTATGCTAATAGATGTACATGGTTGTATAGTTGTGGTATATTAAAGTATATCTCTGACTCTGCCATTTATTAGTGCAACCCCCACCCCACACCCCACACACACGCATACATGTGGTACCACCACCACCATCACACCACCCCCAAAATATCTTTTAAATAATAATAATAAAATTAAATAAACAAAAATCCATTTACAAATAAAAACATATTTCTTTTAAAGGTGAACATTACCCATTGCCTCTCAAGGTCTATTAAATCTATAACAGACATTCCAATCTTCAAACTAGGCCCAGCGTCTGTGCTATGTATCACCTCGTAGTGTTGAAAATAATTTTCCTACTGATCTCATCCACTAATTTGATATTCTTACGTTTATCTAATTATGAAAACTCGGTGGCGACATTGTTATATAGCCAATTTAGCAAACGGCTGGTTATGATCTTTCATCTCAGCTTTGTTTCTTACGTGATAGACCTTTCAGAGCGGTTTATAGGCCATACAGAGCGGTTATTAATCCTTGGTGGGGAAGAAAAACACAACTTCAATCACCAACAGGCAAATGCCCCGAGGATCCATCAAATCGTTTAATGTTCATGGCTGTTGACAGTACTTTCTACATAATACATTCTTGTCAGTTCTATGTGGATTAACTAGACAGGGATTTGGAATGAAACATTACGGTTATATATGTTGATGAACGAGGTACGTATATCATTGTTATACTCTGATTAGCTTGACAAATGGTGATCTGTCTCGGGTAGAAAGAATATACGTCTGCGCTTGTTTCTCTGTGTACTATTATTCCATGTGGGATAAGGGTTCAATTTATATGTCCATGGTCTGAAATGGTTTGAAATGGTTTGAAATCGTTATTGATCTTATAAATCATATAAATAGCATAATGTTTAAAGCGATATACGGTAGCGTCTTACAGAATAATTACATAATAATAATACAAATGATAATAAATCATCAGCATCACACTACTACTACTACTACTACTACTCACTACTACTACTACTCACTGCTACTACTACTCACTACTACTACTACTACTCACTACTACTACTACTACTCACTACTACTACTACTATTACTACTACTACTACTACTACTACTAATAATAATAATAATAAGGATTTGTGTATACACGGTGCACATAATGTCATCACTGTTTATTAATAATATAATAACAACTGCCGTAGCTCAATTTACGAGGCACTTGCCCACCTTTCCACCCACACACACACACTCACACACACACACACACACAAACACCCACACACATACACCATCACACACACACGCACACACACACACACACACCACACGTACACACACACACACACACACACACACACATATCCATCCATATACATGAATACCATTTATGAGGCACCTACCCACCTTTCCACCCACCTCACACACACGCGCGCGCTCACACACGCGCACACACATACACACACCACACACACCACACACAAATACACACATCCCCATCCATATACATAAATACCTAGTGGGTTTCTCTCCCCGCCTACCTAATATGATAACATGTACAAGTATATTAGTTGAATTTAGTTAAGACGCTAACATCACTTGTTAGATAACACCGCCTTTATCATATCCACAGTCCGCCCATATTTCATCACGCTGATACATGTACTAAAGTCTCTAGAGATTCCACCTAGATATGATTACGATGTTTTCTCACCTGCATACCTGAATGTGATTAGCACTGTGCAAACCACTTGTATCTACTCGACGATAAGCTTAATGGACCTGTAAGCGCTGACTAGCTTACCTGTCGTGCATTCTTATCTATTTCCTCTGCTTTGGTCATGTTCTTGTCTACAATGCAATTAACACATACGGCATACATTACCATTACAATGCGTTAAGTCGTTAGGCAACGAAATAGGCAACGAACGTGATTAAATGACTTTTCCAAAATATTGATAGTGAAATAGTGTAATGATACAAACACCTACCCACCTACTCGATGGATATGACAGCTTGGATATATTTTATTTTCCTTAATTATATTCGTATGTGAATATTAATCGGTTATTAAGTACACACTGATGACATAGGCTAGCATCTTACGTGTTGCTTACTTCTATCCGATTGACGTATTATTAATAATCACAGGAGCTATCGTGAGAATGTCGCTCTAACAATCATTTTACGCAACAATAGGCTAGTACCTACAGTGTGTTTCGTAATAATATTCTGCGTTAGGCATACTGTTAAGACATGTCAAACCCTCACAATATCAGTTATCTGATAGCACTGTTCACCACACTGATTCAGTCAACAGCATTGCGCAATCGGCAACTTGTCACACACATTTAATCAGTAGATCAGATATTGAGTAAGTCGAAGAGGACGAGACTTAGATGACCGATGGATTCGGCTGATGTCCAGTTTCTCGAGAGAACAATTGCTTGACCGCCCTCGGACTGTCGGGTCGGACCGTCACAAACTTCGTGATTAATCTTTGTCACGTGGGTTCAGCCAGAACATGGCTTCGTGTGACAATGACGGATAGTTTAAGTGATGTCTTTAACTAAGTTGGTTCCCCCATGCGCCTAACTTTCAACATGTCCTAAATACGCCCAAGACTATAGTCTGTCAGTGTCTCTAAGTAGTCCATTGTAATTATCTGGGCAATATTGGCTTAACGACAACCCAGATGTTCCAGCACCCATTGAAATACAAGTATTGCGTTATATACATGTACATTAAATGGTCTGTACGTAGTCCTACAATAAAGGTGATATAAAGATGAAACAGATGAATGGAAGGTAGACAATTGCATTTAGGTATATCACGATTTCATAAAAAAAAGGAAGATATATATCTATATACCTAAAATAAGAGAGAGAGGGGGGGGGGGAGATAGATAGAGAGATGATGATGATGATGGTGGTGGTGATAGTGGTGAAGATGATGATGATTGGGTGAATAATGTTGCTTTACAATTTGACAGATATCATAATATAACATGCCAAACGGTCGATCTCTAACGCAAATACATCTATGCTAGACCCATGTATCCCATTACAGCACATCTATAAAATATTGTGTTTTCGGAAATCCAATATCACGATTATACAATATTAATGTCAAAATACCTTCATTTTTTGTTCGTGTCTATTTCACATTGTTGAATCGAATCTCACTCTACCATTATCATGTATAATTCAGACTCTAAAGTTGTTTTTAAAAATAATTAAAATGTCACCGTAACGGCGCAGTAGGACAAAGCCCAGACATACAGTAGCAATATATCTATCGGCATAACTAAAACTGGTCGAGGCCATCGGACACGCAGACAGTTTATCTTGGCAGTCCGTCTACAGCTGTTTGTGAGGCGTCGCGTCCAATTTCCTTTGCGCCGGGCTATGTTGTCCTGTCTTACGTAACTCTGTTATGGGTTCTTGTTACAACCCTGACAATCAGGTGAACGGCTTAATTGTTCGGAGACAGGTTGTCCGTTTCACTGCCGCTCGTGATGAGCGCACCACCTGCCGGCTGAATCTATCTGTCGCTTATCATTATTATACATTTCCCTTTGAAAATTGGCGAGTTGTTGTGAACGTCTGAGTATGTAGACGACATCTCGAGACGGTTAATTTCTCCTCCGCTTGAAAAAAAGTCTTTGGGGGTATTTAAGGCGACTGTTATGAAAATTATGTTCTTTGACGTGCTTGTAGGACAGATGGCATAATTGTTTAATAAATAACATTAAATTAACTGTGATTTACATTATACACTTGATATAATGTTACATTGTAATGCAATCATTTTGATTAATAGTCTACGTTCAGTTTAGCCATTATGTTATTAATAATGCTATCACTAAATATTAAATCAATCTACATGCATGGACACTGTTTCGTATAAATGATGCCGATTTCACGACGAACATATCTGCTTTTTATTCTATATAAGCAGTGCATACTTATAGGCACTAAGCTTAAATTAAAATAGTTTATTATAGGTTTCATTGAATACTTTATCTTGCAAGCAATCTGTACTTTACACGTATTCCCATGGGAAAAGTGATTAAGTTAAAATGACAACACAAAGACAAGTACAATCTTTGCAAGTCCTTAAGCACGCAGCTGTTTGATAATTCAAATTATCCGCGTAATTAGATATCAAAGATAGAATTACGCAAAGAATAGCCTTCGTTGTTGCGCACATATCTCAAGAGACGGTCATCGACGATTGACCGATGTTCATTTCACCGCAGGGGCATAGTTTTGATTGAACCCGTGTGGATTTCACCGCGGGGGTTCACCGGACTTCATGACGTATAACGTTGTTTGTCGAGGTATACGTAATTGCTCTTGAAGTGTACGACTGTCAATCACCGAACGAAGCATGTCAGTTGCCCATCAATCAAAATCTTGGCATCCACTCCAGTTCAAGTTGATTTCGGCATAGTTATATTTGGAACAAGTATTACACCATTGATGACTCGATTGCTGAAATTTTTGAAACTCTATACCGCGTTTGACCTTTGATAAGATTATATTAATTATTTCTTAATTTATTATTTTTAGACATCTATCCAGTTATCACACGATTTGACCTTTGAAATCAATAATAAATTATGTATATATCTTAAATTGTTTTATCATTCTCATCGATGATATGCTTTTCATGACTTATTATGTAATCTAAACTGAACAATTTATGGCATCTGTTAATCTGGACACATCTTTAGGAACTTGACGTCTTCAAACATGAGATTCCTGGAGGTTTTCTGTTTGTTTCAAAGGACGGAAAATCTCTATCAGTATAAGTAACGTATAAAATCATGTATCGTCTCTTTAGAATTATGACTGGTTTGTTTTTTAAAACATCATTCCCAACGAATTGCAAGGAATTGCAAC
Organism: Lepetodrilus schrolli; assembly: GCA_032361225.1. NCBI lineage: Eukaryota > Metazoa > Mollusca > Gastropoda > Lepetellida > Lepetodrilidae > Lepetodrilus > Lepetodrilus schrolli. The sequence continues at coordinate 2,617 of JAUTBT010040245.1, read as the reverse complement.
ATTAAAAAAAACAATTGCTTTGGGAGTATACACACAAGAGTACGTCTATATATTGTGTAATAAGTTAATGAAAGCTAATGAAAGGCAAACGTAAATATATGCCGCGACGTTGCAGCCCGGAAGAATTATTTTTATTGCGGAACTCATGCCAAACTCTGGGTATACACAGCTAAACATCCGAAATCACCTCCCGACAAATATTGGTTTTCTCTAAACATTGATAGTGCTGTGGAAATACACGATTGACACCAAACAGCAAATAGATGAAAGCAACTCCACAATTTGAACAGGTTTGAATTCAAAAGAGGTTGGATATTGGTTTGTGGTCAGTATTTTTCCATACTGATTTAATAGAAGTGCATACCGTATATAAAGTCACCATCTTCCATACGGCTGTTCAGAAAGGTATACGAGTAAACATCCTCGTCTATACAAGTAAAATATAAATGATCTTTCTGACTCATTGTTAGAAGTGTACATTAAGAAATACATTCACGTTGTTATGATACTCGTAGAACACTGTGGTACACGTGAATTCAATATTCAGCACAATTATCGTATTCATTCTTTGTTATGATATGCGGAGAAAAACAGATATCAAAATCCTTTATTGTTTGGGGGGCATTATTAACAAAAGCGCAGAAAACCCGCAAACTATTTAGAAAAGCATCGATCCGAGTCGGTTTTTCAGTTTTTATATATGAATCCACATGGAAACCAGATGACTTGAGCTAGGAGAATGCCACGCATGACGGGACGAGGCAGGGAGAGACAAATAAATGGAGTTTCTGCCAATATGTTTTCTGAAGCCCCCGAGAGTAGGCGCGAACGTGCAAGCATTTGTTCTCTAGGCGTCCCGTAACATCGGCGGTGCGATGGTAGGCCGATAGCGCAGGGTTAGGCAGTTCGTATGCCCTACATATTGCTTATTCAATAATGTTAGAAATCCATGTCCATTTTAACACGTATTGAGTTCCCTTCGTAGATCGACTACAGATGTCTATCTAGCTATACAACGCACGTCAATATGTCTGTTTATGCTGTATTGAATCGCGCATGCAATGCGTTTGATATTTAGACCTACATGTCTGTTCTTTGACCCGTAGGAAGTTGTTTTTGTTTCAAATAGAGATACAACCTGACAGGATACAAACCATGCTTCTTTTTTTACTCGCTGCTTGAACTCATTAAGTAATTCGAAAATATTGACATAGTTTTGGACAGATTGAGTGGGCGGGTTGAATGTCGTAAAGTAAATACCTCGGCGTATTATCTGTCCGACATGGTAAACAGTAAATAACGAAGTGCTGTTTGAGTTCTAGCAAACAACACAGTAAATATTCCGAAACAATCATATCCTTGGTATCCCATTTCATCCGAGCATTCCAACAAAAGCGTGTGGAAGAAACAAATCCTTTCTGGTCGCATGTTAGGCTTGGAAAACTTATTATTGTAATTATCTGAGAGGTCATCAGATATCTCGTATGCTTTGCTCGCTCTTTCGTATTCTCGATCATGAGTATAATTCCTTTGAAATTCCTGCTATCAGATTTGATTGCATCGACACTGAAACCAATATACTTCTAGAATTGACAACGTACAGAGTGTAAACGTGGCAAAATTGGAATAGATTGATTTATAACGAGTAACAGATTTTTTGGGATGATAAACGGGGCAAACAATATTCATAGGCATGTGGTTCTCGGGATCCATTGACTAGAGTTTGAATCCCATGCACATAATGAGACACGGAAACATTTTGGATAAGGATCGATTAGACCACACACGTAGACCATTACTTAACGGGGGGAATAAAACAATAGAAAAAGAAAAGACAACAACAAAACAACAACAACCGGAAAACATCGGAAGAAAGCAAGACGTTGGTCACCAATACTACAATAATTAGCTGCAGATGCAAATAGTATTCTTTGTTCGTTCCTTATTCACCAAAATTCGATTTAAATACCCTGTGGAAAACGAATGCGTGTAGTGGGGACCGGTTATTCGTATTACCTACACTATCAAATTAGCCGTCTTCCAATTAGATGCCACGCTTTCGACACCTGTCTGACTGCACCATACTGAATGACATATGACAGGATCATTGTCCACGTCAAGTGACCTGTACGTGTCCAACTGAGACTGGTCATCATTGACCGGCGGCCAATGCTACTAGCCTGTATCAAGTTGTACCCACGTGCGTGACCGTACCGCGAACATCACCAGGGAGCGTTCGTTTAACTCGAGTGGATAAACAAACAGTTATTGTATCAGATCGGTCGAACGCCTTGGTAATACCACAAATACTCCCCCGAGACGGAAACAGACAGAGAAGGTTTCATACGCGAATTGAAACGTGGAGAGTCTGGACATTGGTGAAATTATTAGAAGAAATGTCTCAAAGACATTTGACTGTATATTGCAATCATACTTAATTACTGAGAGTGCACAAGTACATCTACTTTGTATCAGTATTAGTTTATTACTGTGTGCAATGTATTATCATAGGGCAACTATGACTAATATTAAACGTCAACTTATTTATATCTGAGCGGCCGTGATCGTCTCCATGGCAGGTCCATATACCGCTCCAGGCATGTTATGTAATTTTGTC
>JAUTBT010040234.1:0-17326 GCA_032361225.1 Lepetodrilus schrolli | reverse complement strand
TTGTTATCAGTGGTTAGTGATATGATGGTATTGTTATCAGTGGTTAGTGATATGATGGTATTGTTATCAGTGGTTAGTGATATGATGGTATTGTTATCAGTGGTTAGTGATATGATGGTATTGTTATCAGTGGTTAGTGATATGATGGTATTGTTATCAGTGGTTAGTGATATGATGGTATTGTTATCAGTGGTTAGTGATATGATGGTATTGTTATCAGTGGTTAGGGATATGATGGTATTGTTATCAGTGGTTAGGGAGGGTGGGACAAAATGATTGATGCCACTGTGCCCTTGTATTCATGACCTGGGAGCCCGGCATCAATGTTCACGAAAGTTACCGTTCTGACACAATAATTATAGGATGCATTGTCTGTACCATAGCAAAGCAGTTATCATCCTTTGTCGGTTAGTACCATCCACTGCTCTCAGGTTTATTGCAATATTCAGTCCTATGGATGTTGCAGGCTTCATCCTGCTGTAAACAGACAAGCCGTAATATAATTGAAAGAATCTTGAAAGCGGCTGTAAACCCCAATTTAAAAAAAACACAAAAAATCATGGACTCGTACTTGCACTGACCTTGTTTGTTTCAGTGTTCTGCAAGCAGCAGATTATCCAGAAACGCTGGTGCAAAATCTCTTGATTGAGGTAATCCACAGTCCATATTAACTAGGGCTGGCTAAATATATTGATAATCGCGATTATTGTCGATGGAACTAAATGTTGTTAACGATTATCGATAAAGAAAATGTGCTATCAATACATATTTATAGATTTACATACGACGAATTAAATCTTTAAATGTACTTGTAACACACTTGTATATGTTGAATAGCAAAACTATACTACCTAATATATGCATGTAATGTCTTTGAATTTTACCACTCACGGACAATCTGCTACTTCAACATTGAATGTCTTTGAATTTTACCACTCACGGACAATCTGCTACTTCAACATTGAAGTCAATGTTGAAGTAGCAGATTGTCCGTGAGTGGTAAAATTCAAAGACATTACATGCATATTTTAGGTAGTATGCTTTTGCTATACTTTGATCACATAACCTTTTCGATATACGGATAGTTTAATAATTCCAATAAATTACAAATCAACTGGCCATGCCAAAAGTTTCATCAGCAGTCGCTAATTTTGCTTTGAAACAATGCCGCTATTATGAAACTCCTTACTTCGTTGGTAACTTCAAATTATTGGATTTGCAAATTTAAATTTGCTGGATGTAATGTCTCTGTATATGAATGGTATGCTATGAAACTTTGCAAGTATTTTGTGAAAATGTCACTTTCGGTGAAGGCTAATGGATCAAAAAATTTACATTTGTGAAAAATAATCGACAATATTAAAATTGGACAAAAATGACTCGTAACCACATTCCATATCTGATTCCTGTGTGACCTTGACTCTCAGATCTCCAAGCTGCCAGCTGTATGTGGAGTTCGTGAAGCTTACATCGCGCAGTTCTGTCGTATTCTGCAGAGGAAGGCGCTCAGTCTCATCAAATACGTAGAGACTGAGACGTAAGTATTCTGCCCAATCATCAGGCAGCTCTCACGTAACACTTAAGCACCTCGATCCCAGTCATAAGACCTGTTTGTTATGTAATTGTTCTTGTGTCCTTTGTACACTAAGTGGCTGATGTAATTGTTCTTGTGTCCTTTGTACACTAAGTGGCTGATGTTATTGTTCTTGTGTCCTTTGTACACTAAGTGGCTGATGTTATTGGGCGAGATGATTTTTCAAATTATCATGAATCTTCAATACTGGAGGAAATAAAGAATATCTATCTATCTTATCTATGCATCTAACTATCTTTATCTATCTATCTCTACTATCTATAGAGGTATCTATCTATTATCTGTCTATTTATCTATCTATTTATCTATCTATCTATATCTATCTATCTATCTATCTATCTATCTATCTATCTATCAATTTTACTGTTAGATACAACTTCGTGTTCTCGAGTGTTTCTGTTTAAGGCATATCCCGGCAGTGATAGTTGATGTTCTACTGTGATATTGACTTATAATCTACTGTGATATTGACTTATAATCTGCTGTTTGGCGTCAGGAACAGAGGTATTGTCCACCCACGTGGCTTGAAGAAACTGAGGACGGACTTCTCACTGGGACTGGAAGGAGATTTCCGCATAGTAATGGCCGCCGCAGAGAAACTCAAACCTGGCTTCTATCACTTGTTGCTAGGCGATAGAAGTGAGAATTTCTAACAAATATGGATTCTTTCACGTGTTGCTGAACTGACAGAACTTCTGACAATGCTGACATTTTATTAGATGACAATGACAACTGCGAGTCAATACCTGTAAACATTTATTTTATTTACTTTAAGTTTGCGATAAGTTTATTATGATTAATACTGTATGTTATGAGTAATTTTTAGCTCATGATTAGAATGGAGTGGTACATATGCTATTATTTCTGTGTTTGAGTGCAATATCATTTTAGATACTACAATGTTCACGAGCACTGTCTGATTTACTACTTGATGTGGTTATGTCATGGTGATCATTACAATCCATGATCCTGTATCCTAGCAACTAGGTGTGTCACACGGCTAGACACCATTCAAAGAAAACGATGATATCTGATTGTAAACATCAGTATTTAGTTTGTTGGTCAAATAGTAAACTTGTTTAATTGACATTCTCTGCTGGAGACGTAGTGAATAGTCTTGTTATGAATCGATACAATAGCTATGATACATATACATATACACAAAATCAAATTTATGAAGTTGTTTATCGTTAGATCGAGACACAATATTAAATAATGCCATAGCAAAACTATTGTCACAAGACCACATTAGCTTTGTATATTTTGTGTTCTATTTTACATGAATCTGTTGATCCTGTCAACAATCAGAGAGATGAAACATGACCTTTTGATGTATACTTCAGAGACCGTGAGAGCTGGTCAAACTGTAAATACTTCTCCTGGAATAAATATTCCCAAATTCCTTTTGTGGTTTGTGAACATCAGCAACCTTCTGAGACGCTATGATCCTCCTGGAACTAATTGCCATGGTACCACACATGTAATCATGTTGCCATGGTTACATCTCAAAGTAGCAGGAGGCAGTAAAAGCTCAATAGTCCTCCTACCAGACAGTTTGCAGGAAGAAATACATAAATTCAGTCGTAGTATATGAAGCTTTATTTTATAGGGCAATACGTAACAATGATTCAATGTGAACAGAAAATAGTAATGTCCCACATCAATGATGAAATGCACTGAAAGAAATACTCTCAACAATCTGGTACAGTTCTGTAACAATTGTATCGCAACACAGTTTCAGCATGACACGGTATCAAATATCAACACAGAACACAGAACACTCGACACAGAACACTCGACACAAATACACAGCTCTCACAACCATCACACCGAGTCGGCTTCTATCATGTTAGGTAGTTAATATAGAATAAATACAAATAGTACATTATCAAAAGGATCCCAGTTTACATAGCACAAATTTTCAACTTGGAGCAAAGTTTGACAACATTTGAGAGATGAGGTATGTTTCACAAGGATTGTACTGTAGGCTAGGTATGTGTGTACTGTAGGTTAGGCGTGTGTGTGTGTGTACTGTAGGCTAGGTGTGCGTATTGTAGGCTAGGTATGTGTGTACTGTAGGCTAGGTGTGTGTGTATTGTAGGCTAGGTGTGTGTACTGTAGGCTAGGTGTGTGTGTACTGTAGGCTTGGTGTGTGCGTGTACTGTAGGCTTGGTGTGTGCGTGTACTGTAGGCTTGGTGTGTGCGTGTACTGTAGGCTAGGCTAGGTGTGTGTACTGTAGGCTAGGTGCAAAGTCGTGGAAGTCTCAATTTAGGCCTCAACAAATGGTATAAATTGTTTCATCAAACAGGCCTGGTGAACATACATTGATATCTTGACTAGACCAGGTACAAATACCATTACAGCTAAGTTACAGAATTCAGAATTGGCCATGACCATAAACTAGGACCTCTACAATTACAGACAGCACCGGGAAATCCAGATACTAGAAGATGAGATGCAAATAAATAAAATCTCACAGCAGTACATAGGACATGAGCTAATATTTATACATTTGGAGGTATTTAAAGTAGCGGAATAGTATTCTAACTTCATTTGGGTATTTGGCTCCATTGAGTGCAACAAACAGGTTATGAGGACATGTACACAGGAAGTGCATTCATCTAGATGGGGGCTGTACAAAGCTGGGATGTCTGCAGATAATTGCTGTGACAGTCCTCAGTTGCTGTGACAGTCCTCGCCCGTTGCTGTACTGTGAGTCACACTGGTATCGACAATACACTTCTCCACTTCAGCCATTCCAAATGCAGCTGAATGACACTGACCTAATTAAACCAAGTGACCTTGACCTGGAAGTGAGGTCATACAGCCTTGATTTGACTGTGAGCGAGGGCTGAGATGAATGTATCCTCGCCATCCATGTGAATGTTTGAGATGTGTTCGCCTATGTCTGCATCCTGGCCTTGCAGCACGACCTCCTGACCCCAGCCTCCAGTGTCGTCAATGTCCACGGTGTCGATGTCGGTGTTGAACAGCTTGGTGAAGGTGTCCTGAAGGATCTGTAGAGTGTTCCTGTACCTCCGCACCGAGTCAGCCTCACTGTCGCCATTGCTGTCGTCACCAGGTGGCAGTAGGTGCACACCCAAAGACTGGAGCATCTACAACAGTCACATCAACATCAGATAGTGCTCTGTCACAGTCAACTTACCACAAAGTAAAGAATGTCACTATAGTTCTATGAGATTCTCATCCACCTATATACATATATAGGGAGTTGACTCGCACATCACTGGTGAACTTACCTCACAAAATTAATGCCTCTCCCTAGGGCTATGATCATTCTGTGTCTCAATATATAGGAAGTTATGCCTCTCAGTAGGGCTATGATAATTTTGTGGAGTGGAATCCGAATCAGTACACAAGATGAACTGAGGGCCACACTACCTTAGTGAGACAGGAAATGCCAAGTGAAGCTCGGTATTCCCGCGTCAGTACGACTCTGTTGGCTTGTGTGGAGTACTTCTGTGCCAGACCGAGGCTCGTGTCCAACAGATCGCTGGCGTCGCCCACAAACTTCACCGTGTAGTTGAAGGCATACGGCAGATCTGAAAACATGCTGTCTGTAATACAGGTGTTGAGAAACTGCTCTTATAATATGGACCCAATCCAACCGTGTGAAGATCTCATACCTGGTGCACGGCTCAACATTAACACTATACTGTTGTAGGCACCTGCCCCTGTGTCCTGTCAGACATGAAACTACTTGCCCTGTAGGTAAAGGGCTTGTTATTCTTGGCTGTTTCACATGTTCCGAGCAGGCGGAGAACCCTTACTGTGAAACAACACCAGGTGAGACAATACACTGGACTATGACCTCATAACTAGATGAGACAACACACTGCACAATGATCTTATACCTAAGTGAGACAACAAACTGCACTATGATCTCATACCTAGGTGAGACAACACATTGCACTATGATCTCATATCTCGGTGAGACAACACACTGCACTATGATCTTATGATCTCATATCTAGGTGAGACAACACACTGCACTATGATCTCATATCTAGGTGAGACAACACACTGCACTATGATCTCATATCTACGTGAGGTAACACACTTACTGCACCGAGTTTCAGGTGATACCTCCTCCCCGATTGTGAGACATGTGACCTCCGACACGACCTCAGGGTTCTGCTTGTGGTACGGACTGACAATAACTCCCACAAAGTGACTGCCGCCCTTGGCAAACCATTCCTGTAGACAGAAGGAAAGCAGCCAGATACAAGACCTGTGGTACACGTGTTCCACTGATGGATAAGTGTATTGACTAGTTGAATGGTGTATAACAATTGTATTGGCTAGTTGAGTGGTGTACAGCAATTGTACTGAATATTGTACCTGAAACTTGAGCTGGGTCTCGATGTCGCGAACTGAGGGGTTTGGTGCGAAGGTTGGGTGAGAGTGATACCAACCAACCACTGTCAGACCTGCCTCACTGATCTGCTCACTTGCCACAGTCTGAGAAACTACAATAACAGCAGCAACAATTACACCTTCAGTCAATACACATGATAGCATTCCTACCTGGTCTTGCTGACCCCAGTCTGACATAGCCAATGACACAAGTCAGAGCAAAGTGATCAACATTTTGTCAATTGGTTACAGAGGAAGCATTAATGGGAATTTTCACAATTTTATGGTCCAAATATATCTGAAATTAACAATATCTTTTATTTAGAACAATTGGAAGTTTGGAACTGATGTCCTGAACACTACGATGGAATTCACTGATAATTGTGGTTTGCCGTTCAACAGATCAAAAATCTACTGGGCTGCATTCAGGCAGCAATACATTTCTCTATGATGTGCTACATAGTGCTACAGTAGCCGTTCAGCTAACACATGGTAGTACTGTGTAGCACTACTTTTTACTTCAGCCTTTGAGCCCAGTGTTTTGTAGGAAATAGTATGAACACCCAAGCATGAAGAGAATGTGCTGCACGCATGTGCAAACCAATTTCCTGCTATTTTCCTACGAAATGGTTCAGCCACTACTTTGTAGATGAGTAGCGTAGTGTGGTGTAGTGTAGAGAAATGTATTGCAGCCTGAACACAACCCAGGTGATTGTTACAGTTTAAGGGGGACAACTCTGTCCACCAACCTGGTTCCATCTCACACTGCATGCTGGTACTGAGACTATGACATGGAACCGCAGTACAGATGTCCAGTGTGTCGTCACCATCGTCATAGCGACCACCCAGCAGACCAATGACCTCGCTGCGGGACACGTGGGCGTGAAGATCCATCAGTGTCATGGCCGTGTTCCAGATGGTCACGGTGAACGGAGCCTGAATAAGTCACAACATTTAGTGCCACCATCACAGCATTAACAAAAATCAAAGTATCAAATTATTTTACATTTTAGACGTGTTTTCGGATTGTTCAAATAATTATTTTAGAAGTTATAGCAATAACAAAGAATAACACTAGTTTTTCTCCAATTGTAAACAGAACCTACCATAGCATTGTATGACCTCTAAATAACTTGTAGTGACAGCTACATGTTTTCATAAGTGTAACTGGTAACTGACAAGTGATGAGGAATAGCTGCAATGTGCTGACTACATACAGGCCTGTGCTCTGTGAAGGGCTGGCAGGCAATCAGCTGGAATGGATCGTACGATATCTTCATCAATTTGGGACTTTTCTTCTCTTGAAGAATATCTTTGTGCTGAAATAGTACAAAATCCTGATTAATATGTTTCAATCAATATGACAAACCAGATCTGTAGTTACTTGTGTCGTTTGTGGGACAGATATTATAATACATAAAAGGGGTGAATAATCTACGAGATATTAACAACAAAACAAGCACAGCTGTTATGTGAAAGCACTGCAGCAATGTAGAGACAGTTACACGAGACATGTTGGAAGACTGGCCGCAGTGTAGTTGTATCCAACATTGAATCCTCAAATAAGTCAAATAAATCCAGGCTTACCTCGATCGTCTTCCCTTCAAGTTCACGAATATCCACCCAATGTCCAGATGAGTCTCGGATACGCCGCTTCCTGGGTCTCTGTAGAAAGTAGGATTGATTGAAATAATTACGAATACTAAAAACTCTATCTCCCTTACAGGACTCAAAAACTAACAAGTGACAAGATACATCAACAAATTGTCTACTTTCCTGTTTCTTTCTCTTTACAAAAAGGTCAGTAAGTTGATTTTGATACAAATGGAGGCAAAGTGATACATTACATCTGACATTATTCAAGCAGCTGACTGACCATTGTGTCCACTTTGTCCATCGTCACCGTGGTCCAGTTGTCACGTGACACAGCCTGCTTCACCTTGGCAACACTAGAGGGCGTCCTGCCAGGGTTGTTGTAGCACGCTTGTTCTGTGACAAGAAAAGACAACATCGTCAGAGCGACTGGCATGGCGGAAAGCAGCATCAACAAACACCATACAGGATTAGAACACCATACAGGATTAGAACACCATACAGGATTAGAACACAGACAGGATTAGAACACAGGCAGGATTAGAATACCATACAAAATTATAATATAGACAGGATTCAAACACAGACATGATTAAAACAGACTGGATTAGTATACAGACATGATTAGAACACCAAACAGGATAAGACCACAATACAGGAATAGAAGTCAGACAGGATTAGAATAAAAAACAAGATTAGAACATAGACATGATTAGAATACCAGACAGGATTATAACATAGACTGGATTAGCACACAGGATTAAAGAATAGACAGGATTAGAACACAGAGAGGAATAGAACTGGGAGGAGTAGAACTGGGATGAGTAGAACCTACCACAGCCAAAGTTGATGACACCCGTGCACTCCAGGAAACAGTGAATTCGTCCAATACAGTTCACATCTCCGCAGTTCTTCAGTCCGGACCGCACGGACGTCTTGTTCAGGAAGTTTGGCTTGCATCGTCTCCTGTGGGGAAAACCATGAAAATATGAAATACACCAACTGACAGACATTACATACCCAAGGATTCCTAGTGCTATGATCATATACCTAGTGTGTAATAAGCTAGGGTTGGCCATGTTGGCATTAGTAATGTACATTTATTCAATATACGTGGTGAATAACTACTGTGTAATAACGTGGTGAATAACTACTGTGTAATAACGATTCGATAATCAACAGTGTTGATTAAATCTTTTTGTGTTTCTCGAAGCTGATTGGTTGAAACCAGGACTACTTTCACCCTAGGTCCCACGTGCAAGGGCTTCAACGAATCTATTTCATTAATTTAATTCATTGTGTGATGCATTATTTACGTACGTTTTTATCACATACCATTCTAAGATATAATTCTTATAAATACAAAACATATGTTACAATTGAATTTGTAAATAATTTACTGCTATCAGTGCTATATTCAAATGGGTTTTCACTCAGAATAATTAATGATAATGTACTTTTACACTCATCTGCTGCTGTTGTTAGTAAACAAACCTGGCTACCCTCATATGGCCACATATTGCTGGTTAAAGTCAACGATTTAGCTTAGTGAATGTCGACGGAGACATAATATTGGATGTGTACAGATGACTACAATCTGTTCATTGTGAAGACTAGCATAGGTAAAATATACACATTTTCGACTGCGAATTTTCCCCGACATATTGTTTCGGTTGGCCGCTGGGCACAGTCCACGCACACCAAACTTTTGAAATTTCTTACTCACTTGAAATTATTTGTAATGATGTACATTTATATGCTTTTGCTACCAATGGACTTATTTGCATTATAAAAATTAAGTGGCATCACGTATTATCTTCTAAATGACATACTCAAAGGATCAATATTTTGCCATTGGAATACAAGTACCACAAGAAGTGAACAACATTGCAGATGAATACGCAACAGCTGATTAGGGTCACCCTCTTGATAAAGCTGCTTGTTGGCAGTTTTCAATGGTTTAATAAATTAAAATGATTATATTGAATAATTAGGATAACCAACTCGATACGAGTGATTACAGAAAATATGTCCCTTGTGAAATTAATGTTCAAAGCTTGGGACATATTTTCCGTAATCACTCGTATCTAGTGGGTTATTCTTTAATTACAGAGATTCTGCTCAAGTCATCCCGGGGGAATATTCATGATTACAACACCAGTTTACCAGCAATCTATGATGTGGTTCCGGATCTTCAGATATCTCTCGGGTGTTTTCGACTGCCGACCGTCGAAGAACTCCGAGTGGATCCTCTGTTCCTCTTCCGAGATCTCGTCTGGAATCAATGTCCGCTCATCAGTGGGGATAGGAAACTCAATGATTTCTCCCAGCGCTGTGGTCAGTCCATTCACTGCAAGCCAACACACAGTATGACAAGATGTGGTCCCACAACTACTGTCCTGTGTTCACATAATTACTGCCTGATATAGAAACTCTGCAAATATTTCAACAATTAAGAATCAGGACTATACATACCTATGACTTTTTCTTCTACCCTTGGAAGTTCATCTTTATCAATCCATTCTTCGTTGCTTCTCGAGTCGTCTGTTGGTTCTGTGACCTTTGGACCGACCTCCACGGCCCCGGACTGCGTCTCCTCGACCTCCTCCAGACTGTCCAATGTGGGAGATGTGGTTGCGGTCTCGTGGCTGTCCGAGTGGTCAGTGTCGCTGCTGGACTCGGCTGGCGTGACGTTGGCTGACCTCAGCAGTGTCTCGTACACGGAGCTGGGCGACGCTGAACACCCGAGCAGGACGGGGATCTCATGGTCGTCATTCTCGATGTCGATGTCCACGTCCAGGTCCTCCTCTGACTCCACCGACGACGTGGACATTTCTGTCGGCAGACCCTCACCGGGGTGTGACTCAGACATCTGCGGCAGGTCCGAGGACTGGAGTTCTGCCTCGCTGGCCAGACTGAGGGCGGCTACGAATGTCTGGGGGTCACTGGAACAAAGGTCATTCTCCACCACGGCGGCCAATGTGTCCAGACCAGATGCTACGTGGATCAGTGTGCTCACCGAGCTGTCAAAGCCGAGCTCCCTGCTGCCCGACAGGAAGCCCATCCCTGACAGGTTGACACACGGAGCCAGGTCGCTCGTGTCCATCGTGCCTGAGTAGGAGCAGCACTGGATGTCCTGCAGACCAGAAATACCCACAATCCTGCTGGCAGACGGCAGCACTCCATCCAGACCAGAAATACCCACAATCCTGTTGGTGGATGGCATCACGACATCCAGTCCATTGCTAGATATCTTCAACTCGTCTGTCTCCAACCGGGCACACTTCTTCTTGGAGTTTGTTTGTCTGCCTCGCACTGATCTCTTTGTATCCTTACCCGAGGTACCAAGGGAGGTAATTGTTGGTTGTGCAGTGGAGACAGAAGCCAGAACAGAGGTCAGTGAATCTGATGAAATGAGGTCAGACGTCAAGAGGTCGGTCACAGGAACGTCATTCTTCTTTGCCTGGGAAACAAATGATATTACAGTTAGGCACCTTCTGGACAAGAAATACAAGAATGAATATGGGGTTTAACATCATTGCAGGAATATTTGTAACGATATCAGCAGCAAAGAAATCCTGAGTACCTGATTCTTGAAGTATTGCTGTGCGTAGTTCTTCACTTGTAGACTGGTGCGGGTAGGAATCAGCTCCGAGATGCGAGTCCAACTACGTCCATACAGGCCCTGAGTAGACGAGAACCAGTCAAACAAGGTCAACTCAATAGTAGATGAGAACCAGTTATAATGTGAACATTGATATTGCGCCAAATCCATGCTGAGCACTCAAGTTCCTTCTCAACTCCCTGGGGAGTATACATCCCAAGCTACCATTCAATGCACTACAAGTCCATCTCATCCTTCCAGGTACACATTCTCTGCTGTGTGAACATGGGTATTTTCACTACGACACTTGCCGAAGGTGACACCACAAGATTTTTCGGCCTGTGATTCAGTGTGGGGCAGGAACGAATCCTAGATACGATCAGGTTCTCAGTCACCCATCCACAAACCAGCAGAGCTTGAATGTGATTCACTTTAACCTGAGCAGTCAGCCGTACACGGGACCATGTAACAGTTAAACTCCCACCATATAACATACATAACACAGTACAACGTGAATGGTAGCTATGACAGTATCATGGCTAGACCAAGTACTAATGTAAGACAACAAGTGTGTGGACCGTCTCACCAGTCCTCTGAGGAACAGCTGTTTCTCCTCCTCGTTCCATGGACGCTTGCTGGCGCCGGACTTGGATTTGCCTGGACTGACGGTGGTGGGAGACTTGTCACCAGGCAACAGCTTCGTCTTGGATCTCCCGTTCAGGTATTGTCTGACATTGGTCAAGGGGAGACAACTCTCGGCAACTCAAACACAATCACCAGCACTAATAGAACTACATCAACAGATATCTGAGGAGACGAAATGATTGGGCCCTACTGAATGTTTGAAAATCACAAGAAAACTAATGTTTTCATTATGAAACAATAGGAAATACACAAATCACCAGGAAAATGTAAAAAGCAGCTGAAACAAAATCAGTTTGAATTTTGAACTAGCATCAACATTTCTTATGAGAATGTTATTAATTTACCCATTCAGAAATCTATTTACATGTGAAGAATCTACAAGGCCATTGGAAGTTTATGTGTTAGACAATTATCACAGAGATAATCTTTTACCCATACAAAACGAAACTTGTGAAATGAACGCCACATAACTGAGTATCTCGTATGTCCTGGACATCCTGACAGCAATACGAGCAAGGATACTGTTCTTCCAGTAGCATCCTCTCAATGGCTGCCTTCGACTTCTCGTCCATGTAGCTGTCCAGAGTCCATCCCTGGAAGCAAGGGAGATAACTCACACAAACATAGTCATTTGATATTCACGTAAAAGACTTTGCTGATATTTAACATCAACTGCAAACTTGTTGTACAAACTGAATATGCTCCACTCATTCCCTGCTACAATAAACCATTTCCTTAATGTTAAGTTTCCTACTGTGACGTAAAGCATTAACTCATTCATTCATTAATTTTAAGTATTGTGAAAACAAACGACAGGAATAATTCACATTGAAATAGTCAATGTATCAGTGGCTTATTGAATTAATGAATTAAGTAAATAGAAAAATCTATTTCCAAAGTCAGTGATGAAATCTAGAGTTTGATCAGCTACCAATACTATAGCATAAAGCAATATCAACAATTCTCTCGAGTTTTTGTATTGTTCAACTCTCTGTGGATTCCCAACAGAGGATAGTTGCCATGGTTACCTGCTCCAGCATCCAAGGGGGACTAGTGAACTCTGGCAGCAGATTGGCACTCTTAGACGGGAGTTCATTGGCATCGTAGAAACCATCCTCCACTCTGAAATACAAGCATACCATCAGAAAAGTTAACCATGCCATTTGAGACTTGTGCATGAAAATTATAGAGTAAAAAACTATTTAAAAAACTGTAAATGAAGGATTAAACAGGAAGTGATGGTAGAGTACAGTAACAAATATTAGTATCATGAAAATCAACATGTTCAAAGTGACTTGTCAGATGTTGTTCCTAATGCTAACATTTATCCTCTTAGATCTCAGCTGATAAATGATGATGCTTTACCATGTTACAGATTAAATGCAATACAAGATTATATTGTACTAAATTTATACCAGCTTCTGTAAATTTGTGGAACTCACTTTCGGAAAGTGTTCAAAACATGCCTATGGTAGGAAACTTTAAGAGAGCATTTAATACAAGACAAAGTAGTATTCTATAATTTGATTTGGATTACGGTCAGCGATTTTGTCAGATTATTCATGCTGAAAGCGTGGATTCTTGCAAATATAGCATTATATACCCCACCGTAACCCATTTACGCCAGTTACATATTTCCACCACTGTCAGATAGCGTCTCATATTGCAAGATCATGTGCCTGTCTAGAGGTCATATGCAGATTAATCACAACGTAGGTCATTAATGAAGCCTCAATAAAAAAAACATTAGCAACATGGAAATATGGAAAGTACATGTACAACCAGTGTTCAAAATTACCGCTGACCAAGAGGCCCACTTGTACCCAACCAGTTCCACAATTATCACTTCATAGATTGCCAAATAGAAATTCTGTCTATTTATCCTATTACTATTTCACTTCACACTTTTGCAAAATATGCGGAGGGTGCTGTTATATCATGAAACCGCGATTCACATATGTTTGAACACCAATATCCTAATTCCGTGCCAAATTTGAGTGACCTGTGTTAAATATATTTTGAGTAACGGTACCAAACGGGTTTGTAACATTACCTGCCAGACCTGCCAGACTACATACACAAATTACAGTCTGACTCGATAAAAATGATGGCAGACTTTCAGATTAAATCATCCATACGTTTCTAGTGCAACACATCACTGGCAAAAACAAATAATCAGTCAACAGAAAAAAGGCACAGCATATGATCAGCAATTGAGTGTTTGTATCGTGTTGGACTATAGGTGGAATTATGATCAACAACAGTCGTAGAGTCTATGACTGTAGTCTCTGACTGTAGTGGTGTAATCAGAATTAATGTTTTTCCTGCCAACACAAAGTTTCTTATGGTGGTGAAAAAACGGCATACCACAATATTGAATATAACCAATATAATAAACATGGGCATAAGTAAAATCACACTATATTTGCTACACTCACCACATAGTGTACGAGTCCTTTTAAGTAATGAGAGTATTTTCATTGAGACCATTAGATTAGATTAAATATCACATGTCCTTATGATTTTTATGTCAGTTTTGTTTTGTGTTCATTCATGAATATCAACATGATCAAAGTGACATAATTTTCCGTTATAAATACTTTATATTTTGTACATGTGGATTCGTCGAGTTTGATTAAATTAGATTTTTATTCTTTAAAATATACTTACATTCTTAAATAAAAATTACCAGTTAAATTTACAAACGAACTGATAAAATAATGATAATTCTGCTTTGCGAGTTTCAAATACTTTCACACAATTTCATATCAGTATCATAAATATCACCGCAAATACAACAACGGATCGGGATTTTAGTTCTATCCTATCTTGAATAAATTGTCAACAGAATGGGCAGATCTTAACATGCTCACAGCAATCTTTACTTACTCAAGTTTAAAATCAAATTCGCCTTCGATGTCAATTTCTCCATCATCCGCCATTTTGAATAGAAAACTGAAGAGAGTGACTTCCCTTTACTAAGCTCCACACGAACAGCAGTTCCCTCCCCTCTAATATAGTGGCAACGTGTTTTGTTGTTGTTATTATGATTATGATTATGATTATGATTATGATTATGATGATTATTATATGTAACGAGATATGTTTGCATGAATCCAACCCTTCGCGCATCAAATGCCATCACCAATTATTATTAAATATTATTGTTAATATTACTACTAATTTTATTTTATTATTTATAAACAAACACGCCGCCACTTTATTTCAGGTGAAATACGTTTCACCATGAAATATGATTGTATATAGATAAAACAAAAATCAATCCCAAAAAATAATAAATCGTTAATTCATTTTATTTTAAGTAATTGAAGTTAATTGGGTTGGTTTGACTTCCTTAAATAGTTCAATATGTAACCCCAGGAATTTGCATACAGGGGCGTTGTCTTCAAATCCGTTATTGAAACATGGCTACAAATTATATACACTTCTTGATGAGAAGAATGTAACTTATTGATCAACTTCGTGACCATAGTACGTATAGCGGTACACAATAGTCATAGGTAATATATAACTACATAACGTTATTAGTTGCTTCTGTTCTGTTTTCAAAGTGCATTTTCTTATATGAGCACTAGAAATAGTGAATAATTAGCATAGTGTCTATTCTGGTGTATATCAGTTGCAGATGTAATTAATAATCCCGTGATACGTGTCGTAACTCACTGTTATCAACCACGGCGCAGTCCTCAGATGTCAATTTATTCCTCGTAAATAATTCTCTCTGTGGACAGGTGTCCCGCGTCAAGACATGTCCAGATACAGGATTGGTAAATTGTCGTCGCCACTGGACTGACATCTACTGAAACCAACGTCCACGACGCCATCTCCCCCCCCCCCCACACACACACACAGACACACACCAGAAAACTGTACGAATATTTAGGAGGTGAAGTACTGTGAAAATTAACTTCACTATATATTTTCCGTAATCACTCGTATCTCGTGGGTTATTCTCTATAAGTATCTACATTAATATAAGCTGTGGTAGGAAACTGATACCGATATATTAATATATACATAACCATGGTTTCTACTCCAGATATTAATGATAACAAGTATCAATTATACGATATATGCCATCGTATATACGAATGGTGAACCCAAACTGTAACATTCTTTTCTCACAGTTGCAGACACTTAGTTTAAGTAAACAAGCTATTTTATTTGGAAAAACGTCAAATTTTCAAGGTAAAAAATACTATGGATATCCCAAACAAATGACTAAGTACAGTTGTGTGAAGAGATGTCCAGTTAACAAATGGCGAGGCTGATATCAACCCTCGAATACTGGCCAGAGTATGATATTGACACTCCAACACTGGCCAGGGTACGATCATTCCATCAATCCCAACATGCAATGGGTGCACACTAATCTTCCCCCGTCAGTATCAATAGCCCAACAACCAGGAGCTTTCTTTCAACTTTGAAACAACGTCACATATTTGTTAGCAGCAAATTTACAAGAGAATTACACTAAACATCGGAGAACTACAGGAGTTGGAGTCCTAACTGTGGATTATTACCGACACTGCTGTGGTCTGACGGAACCATGTCGCGACCCTGTCTCCACCTTCCCCTCGTCGTCACCCTGGTCGTCTCGTTCTTCCACCCCCGGGTATCTGGGTGTGACCCGGCCCACCAGCCTTCCATCAGAGAGAAGGTGGAGTTTTCTCACGTGGTTGCCCAGGGGATGGTAGAGAAGCACTACCCCCCCAACCTCCAGAGCCCGGAGGATCAGTATATAGCAGAGCTGCACGTGTGGTGTGTCTTCAAAAATACAGGCAAGCCTGTCCCCGTGACGGTTAACATTACCAATGGAGGTGAGAATGTATGTAGTGTGTATATTGTTGTATGTTGAACGGTATAATTACAATTAGTCATCACAGGTATACAATAGAATACAATGTACAATGCACATTATAATAATATATGTAACTTATTCATATTGCTGTATTAACTCACACACACCTGGAACATTTACATTAAACACCAGCAGTGTATTTGTCGTAATGAAGATCTCCCACTGGCTTCACAACGTGGACCTTACAATTCAATGTTTATATTCCTAGTATTATTCAAACATAATCTGATCATCTTGTTTTATCCATCTTGAAGGAAATTATTTTCACTCGGTGGATCGTAGCGATGTGGATCAATCCGACAATTTGACATCAATTATCGATATATTATCGACTACTACATATATCGACTACTACTACTACTACTACTACTACTACTACTACTACTACTACTACTACTACAACATATATCGACTACTACTACTACTCCATATATCGACTACTACTACTACTCCATATATCGACTACTACTACTACTATTACTACTACTACTACTACTACTACTACTGCTGCTACTACTACTACTACTACTACTATTACAACTACTACTATTACTACTACTACTACTACTACTATTACTACTACTACTACTACTACTACTACTACTACTATTACTACTACTACTACTACTA
>JAUTBT010040223.1:0-17326 GCA_032361225.1 Lepetodrilus schrolli | reverse complement strand
AGTGTCCTCCCTTGTTATAGATATTAGATTGCGAGTTGAGGCTGACCTAGACTGGTAGCATGTCTCCTTTATATTATGTTTTATTAATTTTTTTTTAATAATAATACATTTTAAAAATCTTTTACATAAATTACTGTCTTCATTTTTTTTCTTTCTAGAATAGCTATAATATATTTTGTTTTAATTTAAAATATTTTATTTTACTATTCTATCACCGAACCCCTGTGGGCAACATCGATTGAACGTCAGTTAGATTAATGACTTAATTAAAAATATATAGAAAGGCGATAACAAAAATAAAATAGATATACTAAATTACAGTCAATGGATCTGATGGCAGTACTATGATTGATAACGTAAGATATGCATATTAATGATGAGGCTAGCTATAGAACTTAAATGTAGGCTTGTCAAGGTTGACTTCAATCTAATGCATTATCATGTAAATATAAAATGATAGGCCTACTGTTGATTTCAATTTTATATAAGCAACCGAGTTGCAGCATAAACTATTATGTTTCGTTCACATCTATTAGAATTTCGATCGATCGCATGTGCATGGGACAGTTTCCCAATTTTTAGCTGTATATATATTTTTTTTAAATATCTATTAAAATATTTATTATACTTATGTATTAGCTGCTGGTCATTGCCGGAGTTAAACTCTGAATTAAGGAGACCAGGAGCAAGGGTTTCAGGTATGAAAGTGGATCTAATAGAGCGGTATATATATCTTATATATTAATATATAATCATATTTGATTGTGGTTTATTTTCGTGCAATAATCTAAATATATCAGCTCTCGACTCGCTAGAGTTGCTAGAGTGCGTCGTGATCTGTAAATAGTACTAAATACCGGTTTTACTTTTAGCGATTAAACTAAATTTAGATTTACATGACTTAAATACATTAAGTGTGTGGCATCTTCTATGAATATACTGAAATGTCATTGCAGACCTCAAAGTTTTCCAAGGAGCCATTTGGCTCCTGCAGATCCAGCAACACTTAAAATAAGTGAAATATTGGTCGCCAAATGCAAAATTAGGCTGCCATGGCTCCCACATTAATCGCTAAATTGAGCCCTGCATTGTACAAGTATTATAAATGTGTACATGTACAAAAATTTAGATGTGCAGTTGTTGGTAGATTGACCATAACGCCGTAATCCTTAGAAAAAAAGTATACATTTGATCTAGTTTTCCATTGTCAAAACTTTTCTTCAACATTTTGGTAGCTAATATTCAGCTCGCTGTACGACGGCAAAAAGACGTCTAGAATGATGACTTTTATATAGCAACTTATGACGTCACGCAGAAAATTATCGTTATACACGTGTTCGTAGATTGGCCATAACTCCATTAATTAAACTTGAAAATAAAAAATCTGATCCATATTTCCAGTCCAAGCTTTCCTCAATATGCTACCGAAAACACATTTTTATAGCAAAGGTTGGACCGCAAAAAGCGTCAAAATGATGACTGTTATTTTAGAACGACATTATCGCTCCATCTAGCGGCCTAATGACGCACGGTAGACAACTCACTTTGGTTCCCCCTATTGAAGATAACAGTAAAGCTTATTAATGAGGTATTATTCATCTACATAAAAACAGACCTACTGAATTGTCGATAACGATGTTTCACCTGTCCGTACACGGACAATAGGAATATTCATGATATTGTCATGTGACCCATTGTCACTGGTGTTCGAATATATGTAAATCGCTTTTACTGATAGAACGGCACCAATCCGCATATTTAGCAAAATGTGAAATGAAATAATAATAGGTTAAATAGACATAATTTTTATTTGGCAATCTCTTAAGTTGTAATTGTGGAACTGGTTGGGTAGAAGTAATTCGTAATACTGTGCCAAATTTGAGTGACCTGCGTTAAATAGGTTTTGAATTACGGTACCAAACATGGGTTTGTAACCTTGCCTGCTAGACTACACCTCAAGAAAAAATTCCTGATTTCAATGTTCGTGTATGGATGGTATATTAGCAAGAGTGACATTAATTATGTATTGCTTTGATTAATGTTATATCACAACTTTCATGAAGTCATGCCATATGTTGCCAGACTCCATCAGGAGCATATGGATTACACTTCTACATGTCAGCACCTGTTGTTGTAATGTTGACACAGTGCAAGGACTCAATGACCAGATGGCGAGTTCTTGCTTGCTAGTAGTTGGGCAAACATTGAAATTTAAATATTTCCTGAAGATCTGGGGCCGATGAACAGAGCTACAATCGATTGTAAACTTACTGCACGGCGACTACCAGTGTCGTTCTTAGACTAGGTTTACAATCAGTTGGAAAGTTAAGATATGGATCGAGTCTATGGTTTACAATCCAATGTTTGTTTGCCAAGTTGCGATGTCTCTTTTGCTTGTGGAACATTTGGGCTTCATTTGTTTCCTGCACTTTCCAGTTGAGTTGCACATACACATAGCACCAAAAATGTCTTAAAATGAACAATTTAAGAACATAACTAGTGTTCACAGCACTGACCAATTTAGATGGGTGGTAGCGCACTGGTAGAACGTTTGGTCTTCAGAGCCAAAAGCCCAGGGTTCAAATCCTGTCCCGGCATGAAATGTTCACGAAAGCAATGTTCACGAAAGCGATCATGCTGAGATGTGCTGTCTGTACCCAATGCAGTTATCATCCTTGGTCTGTCAGTACCAGCTGGTGTTAGCAGGTTTACTGCAACATTACGTGCTACCGATGTTGCAGGTTTCCTCCTGCCCTAAGTTGACAAGTGATATAAGTGAAAGAATCTTGAAAGTGGCTCTACAAAAGAAATTGACCAATTCATAGGACTGTATGCAGTTCAAAGAGTGATGAGTGCATGACACCTGGTTCAGCAATGTCACAACTCTTCCCAAGTTACTGATCATGTGCCTTGCAACTCTCAACGTTGCAACTCGTGTCCAAAACACGATGGGCAAGAACAACAAGATGAGTTCTCGTGGGGATCCAACAGTTTGATATTTTATTAGAGCCCTCTGATGAGTGGAATCTACCAGATGCCAGACAGGACATGATACATTTCAAAATGTCTCAAAACTAAAGATGACAATTCTAGATCACTACACGATGGAAGTGGGCACAATAACTTAGATGAGAAGACCATCTCAACACATGAAATGAATATAGACTAAGATATATTACAATATTGCCATAAATTTTGATTGTTACAGTGTTGTTTCATGGGCCGCAATTTACTCACTGTACTCTTTGAGTTACCTCCTCTCCCAACCAAATAAAATATGCAGCAGCTATCATACAAAGCAACACAATTGTTCAACAATTTTTTTTTAACAATTGTTCGTAGATGGACAAGGCTGTACAACAATATGCTGAAAAATAAACGTCACATTCAGTTAAGCAGCTATAATACAAAGCAAAAAATGCTGTCATCTGGTCTGTAGTCACGCTACGAGTCACGCTTGGATTGAGCCACGGTTGAACGGAACTGAACGCATAAACTTGCCTCGATAAAAAGATTTACAAATATATGAGATGATGTGGATGTGCCAAGGGGCGGGTAACTCACGTCACTCACACCTCATCAGTTAGTTTGCATCGCGTTTGAGTCATGTTCTCCATACAAGGTTTTCTTGTGGCATGAGGTGAATAGGAGCTTACAATGAGTATGTGAGGTAGATGAGAAGCAACGTCATGTAAATACACTGTCAATGAGGCTGGCTTGTTCAGTCTTTGTTATATAAGTCATTGGCAAGCAAGGCAAAACTGAACAGGAACATGAAAACAAAACAAAATCTAGCTTACATTTATCCACCAATGGGCTAACAACAAATAGGGGCAGATAGATGACACATCCTATTTTAACTCATCGAGCAGATTGCTTCAAACTTGTGTTTTCAAAGTATATCAAGTGTGAACAAAATGTCGCCATCTGAATAATCAAACATGCAACGTTATTAATGGCATTTTGAAACATACTTTTTTTTGTGAAAACATCACATTTGAAGCAATCTGTCATTTAAAAAAGAGAAAAATGAACATTTAGAAATGTATACTTGAATAGTAACATCCCTTTGTTTTTTTGTAATACTTCCAGACTGAGGACCATCCCTGTGTTACTACATATGATGGACACACAGACATGTACACACGCGTGTATATAGATATATATTCATTTGCATGATAAGAACAATGTACTTTATGACCGATACTAATCCAGGATGGCCCTCTATCTTTTGGAATATTCCCTGGTCCTAACGCTAGCACTAAAATCTGATCCATAAAACAAAGCCGGACCTGTACACACATTAGAGCCACATAAACATAAAAAGAAAAAATAGCCTCGATAAGACTACTATGTTGAGATTCATTAGATCTACTGTTTGATAAATATTCTAAAAATTATTTCAACGCAGAGCGTTAAATTTCGTATCGAAACCGAATATCGGCTGCATGTAAAAATCTGATAAATACCCAAAATGCGAGATAGTTGCCGTGGCAACAGTGCGATTGGTACCACTATCAGAACGATATGCAAATGTCGTAATCGAGTGCCTGATGAAAATCTCAAGCAGTGCTTGAAACGAGATGAATTATTTACAAAGGGAGATTACTGCAGTGTGCATGGATGATTCATGTGAAGATGATTTACAAAATATATGTCATATATATATGTATATAAATCCAAGGGGACTGATATGATATGAACTCACAGGGCCGTACGTTACAGGGGAGGGGGCAGGGGAGATATGAACAAGCCAGCCCATCAACAGGATGAAAAGTTAGTCTCGAAGCGTGACCCAGACGAGATGCTCACAGTAACTAGGCCTACCAACCTGTACCACGTGTCTACAATTACAGCACGACTGCCGCTGTACAACGCCGTGCTATGTACACGACGCCTCGACGTACAAAACATGGCAGCGGCCTTTGAGTGAGCAATCAACAGGCTAAAACTATGTGAATGTAACAATGTGTCACCATTTGTAACCTGTACAGTGTCACATTCGTATCTCTCACGGCGTCACATTTGTACAGTATTGCAAAACAAAAAACAAAAAAAATGGAAGAAAAAAAAAAAGGGAGGCAATTTAAATATTTGTTTCTGGTTCCTGCCAGTTAGTTGCTATGGCAACATGCTTTGCGAGTTATTTAACAACTGTACTCCACCAACATATAAGATAAATAAATATAATTACAAGAAACTATACAGTCAGATCCTCTGTTGACGTAATGTACACAATGAAGACGAGAGCACACGCCCAATAGCCGCCAACACGCCATTAAACCTTGGCTCGGCGAAATATCCCACTACGTTTTTTTGTTTTGCTTCAACACCCCCAACTCCATTTAACATGTTGAGAGAAAAAAATCAGTTCGCAGATACTTATTTGGACTGTCATTTCTGATACGGTTCAGCGATACCAAATTGCTCTAACAACTGAAAGAGCTCTAATATACCATGTCTCCCTGCACTTGCTTACCAGAATGAAATTAGCACAATGATCGCGAACAATTGTATTTATCAAGTCTGCATTCATATAATTCTATTCTCCCTTTTACAATTTCAAAATACATTTGAAGACTATCACAAATGTTTTCGTTATTTTTTTCTTCTTTTTTATTAAATGCATATTTAATGTATGAAATGAACATGATGGTCTGTGGTTATAATCGCAGTCCAAGGGGAGTAACTCTGCTCTCCTTCCACGGGAATGCTGGGAAGGCGACAGCCGATCACCATCTTCGGATTGTTCTGTATCGCCATGTCTTCTAACCAATCAGAATGCATGTTTCAAACCTTGTTGCCATGGTACCTAGTGACAACGACATCTGTTGCCACAAGGTGTTTGTGTATGAAGACGTGACCTAGCCGACCCAGACGGACAGACATATTTTGTTTCCTCCCCTTTTCTGAATGAACAACGTCCCCATATCCACCCTTACCAGCTTTCATTCGGCTTGCTAAAAGCACGCGAGACTGTCCTGAAAAACAACCGAAAGTGCAATTTGTCCATTACAATGAATTATGACACATCGGAATTTGTGGAACAATTGAAGAACTGAAATGCTTTGTTAAAAGCCAAAATACACTTTACAGACAAAATTTAAAGCAAAAATGTTTCAAAGTTCCACTACAACGTTGAAAAGAAATTTACTGAAACATTGAATGATGAAGACGGTTTAGATTCTGTGAAATCGATTTGGAGAATATGGAGCGAAGATTAAGAGATTAAAGTTTGTGTCAAACGAACTACAACAAGTTTACTACAGGTTAATAAAGAACTAAACGAAATAAAACAATCCAAACAAATTGACTGCCAGACCTAGAGATAGTGTTTAGCTTGTCATTATTGTTTCAGAAAGAGTCGTCAGGAAAATTCTTTCTATTGTTTGATGGAGTACAGTGTTAAAGTGATTACTATCGGAGACCACATGACTGACGTGAGAAATCTCACTAAAGTGAAATACCAAAAATATGGACACAATGAGTTACTTCAGGTTTTTGTCCTCTCTCTTTTCTTTCCCTGGTTGATCAGGGCAAATGTTTTGACAATTTTTATGAAAATATAATGATGCGTTTTTTTAACGTTTTTTCTTTTGTGGGTGTACACTGGCAGTAGAAAACTGATTAACAACTATGTAACTGTCGGCACTTCCAAATGCCGGAAACATGTGCACTACGTCCGTCACATACAAAACTACATCAGTAACATGCTCACCGAAAAAAAAGAGAGTGAAAACTCAAAAAGTTTCTGAAACGTTTTGTCTCCTGACTTGCAATACAAACTACACACACAGCCCAGAGAAAAACAATACACGACTAGGAAGAGTTTGGAGAATGCTTTCTACTAGTGTAATTGCTGCAAAAATTGTCTACAAACAAAAACAACATGACTGCTGACAGACACGGCTAAGACCTGCAGCGGTATGTACAAACATTTGTTTCGGGGGTGGGGGGTGGGGTGGGAATTCGTCGGGGGGTCACAGCGGGCTGCATCCACTCCAAACCTATCTCCTAGAGGTCTCATTATGGATTTGCATTAGGATATCGCACAAACACATAAATAAAAACACTCACATCAACATGAGAAACAAGACGGAGCAGGAGATGCCCCGAGGAAACAAAAAGCATGGAACGTAGGGCAGCCCAGTATCAAAATATACAAAAAGCCACATAGTCCAACTACATTAGAAAAAATGATCATGTGCAATCAGAAATGTAACAACGTGTGCCGACTGCCGTGAGCCCGCGAAATCCGTCGCCACGGTTTTGCCCGTATCCCGCGACGGATAGCAACGGGAGGGGGTCAGGGGTTGGGGGGGGGGGAATGGGTCGACAGTCGGCAGATATAAATATATAACAAATACTTCTGCACTCATCGCTCGATCACTCATTCACCCCTGCTTCCACAGTGGAGGAAAAAACGTGCCTCCGCTGTAAAATTGTTTATTTTCTTTCTTAAAGCTTGTGGAGCACAGATGTTTTTTCGGAGAAATAATCGTGAAGCCAAATGCTACGTTATTCTTGCAACGAAAACTGTCACAGCCCATTGTCTGCCACTATTGAGGACTCTCACTTGACTCTCCGAGGCTATAACAACGAGAAGAATATATGCTCAACAACTCGCATCTTTCACATATATATACACACATATATATATATATAATTATTAGGCCATAGATATTTGATTCCCTGGTATACAGATTTTTCTATTATACCAATTTTTACTCTGGCGGTTGAAAATATAAATAAATATAATTTGATATTTTGGCCAGTTGGTTGGATCCAAAAAAAAGTAATAAAGATCATGAATGGTCAGTTGAGAGAAAAATGATATAATTGATCAATAATTGTTATAAACAACAGTACACATCAATTTATCAAATTTGAATCCACAATTATTTTAAAGTACCGCGGTACTGCTTGTCAATACCAGTAATTGTGATAAATTATACTTTTGTTATACATATTTACCAGTAACCAAACAAATTGTCAACTATTGCCTGTCGGCCTTTGTTAACACCATTTAATATTATAATTTGATAACGGCTACACTGTTGGCGGAATATAATTAAAATAATTTCTATCGGGTAGGCTGATCCGTAAACCAGGGAATCAAATTTTAAAAAATTTGAATTGGGGTTTAGAGTGGCTTTCAAGATTCTTTCACTTATATCTCAACTGGTCAGTTTAGGACAGGAGGAAACCTGCAACATCCGTAGCGCTGAATGTTGCAGTAAACCTGCGAGCACCGGCTGGTACTGACAAGACCAAGGATGATAACTGCATTGCCACTCTACAGACATCGCATCCTATCAATATTGCCCCAGAAAGGTACCTTTCATGAACATTGATGCCGGGCTCCTGGGGCGGGATTTGAATCTGGAACCTTTGGCTCCTAAGTCCAACAGTCTACCACCTGCCCCAGGGAATCAAATAACTATGACCTTATATACATATATATGCAAAGGGATACCTATCATGGAAGGTCAACTGCTATATCTACACATGAATATTATTAATTCTCAGCAGAGAAGACTGCAGTGCCTGAAGAATCTGGCATTGGGCACGTGTGTAGAGATTAAACAGGCCGAAGTTATGGCATGTGTATAGTCTCTGCTAGTTCTGCAAACCCTGTGCCCTACCTTCACATTCCGCGACTGATCGCCCGACCCAAAACCATTGTGATCTATCAGCTACTCTTTGTGACACTGGCATAATAAATACTAATTCAGGTTAAATATATACAAGAGAGAGAAAAAAAAGATAGTTTGGCATTGAATCACACGACCACTGCATGGGAAGACAAGGTTATGTATGTATACATTTATATATATATATATTTCAACGATGGGACATCACACTCCCCATCTTTCACCATCCACCAAACCCCTCCGACTAGGTCTACGAGTGTTTACAGTGCGGCACAGGGCTTGCTTTTCTGGGACTGCATGTCTACAAGACCGTGTGAGAGAGAAGTTGACAGTGTCAAAATTCACGTGGTGGCAGCGATGTGGTGGGATGAAAGGACGGATAAATTGTCGCATGGACACCCGAGCCACGTGGGGGCCCTCGCGGAACAACAGTGGGCCGAGACAGACATGCAGTTGAAGGCAGAACAGTTCTGGCTTTAACGTTCTCCCTGCTGGAGGCATCTCGAGGTGCCACAATATGAGAGCGTGTAAAATTGTTTAGTCAATCCAGCAGGCAGAAGGTTAAAAATGTTAAGTATAAGCAAAAGATGATCTACATAGCTACTGGCCAGGTCAGCAGCAGTTGGCTTGAAGACTATTTCTTCATCAAACAATCCTGATGTCTCATTGATAAGCCTGGCTGTTCAGAATGACGGACAGGCGTCGGGGTGGGGAAGAGAAACACGCAGAATACTGCGGCCAGACACCTCACAATGGAATTGACGTCCGCACACAGAATGCACCTCGCCAGGAGAAACGCGAGGCGGTTCCGCGGGTTAAAGGGTCAAATGAAGAAATCTAGCTAAATAAACTACAGAAATAAATATATTAATAATTTACTACAGGAGTTTTAATTTGTTTGGACTTTGCTGATGAAAGAGCTCCTACTGTTTATGGTACATGCTCATGACTAGACAGCAGAAAGCGGGAGCGAGATCTAGATATGCAAATGAAGGGTCCGCGGGTCAAGTGGGGCCGGGCCCTAATCCTTGGGTCATAATGAACATCCAGGCCGCAATGTCAATGGCACTACCCATCTGTAGAAAACAAGACTCCAATCGCGTCAGTACACTAACATATAAATAATAGAATAATTTAGGTCTATTGCATGAAATTGTATTCTGGTTGGTCGGCGTCTTTTTCAAAGCGTTTAGCCTCCTCCTGCATAGATTCTTTTATCTTTAGGATAGCGGCAGATTCGTTTTGCTCCTGAAAAATCGTAAACATCAAAACATTGAGATGGCTGGCGAACGGAAGGATACATGCTGCATTGAGTGTCAATGAGGTTTTCAATGATGGGATGATATGGCGTTATAATGAGGCTGACTGCCCGAGTGTTGAAGGGGCGGGGCAGGATGATCGAGGAGTCTCTCATGCGATGATTGGTCAGTTAGGTCCAGTCATCTTGTACTGAGCCCCCAGTCAATCAGTCCGGTCAGAAAAAGTAGCAGCAAGTGATGTTTTGTGAGCCGCCACATTTTGGATTGGCTCATTGCCAGGCAACGAGTGAAAACGATTCCGCTGGTTACCATGGAGACACAGGCTTGGGTTAGAGAGTACATATTTCTTGTCACCAAGTTCCATCATCAAGATTGTTTGACAGTAAGGGGAGCACTACTATATCAATATAGGTCATTCAATCAACAGGCAGATGCTCTAACATGAAATGAAAAGAAACGGAAAAAAAAAGGAAAGAAGTTTTTTTTATAAGGAAAGCATCAGGCAAGATAAAAAAAGAAAAAGATAAGCATGCAATGCCCCAAAAACCGTGTTGAGAGAGTGTGTGAGAGAGGAGGTGTGAGAAAGTTAAGTAAGTTGCTGTAGCCAGAAGCAAGGGGAAGTAACTCTGGCCAGGCAGGCAGGCAAGGCAAGGCAGACGGACGGACATACGGGGCCCCCTGGTGCCACCTCTCGGTAGGAGGGGGAGCGAAGGAGTGAGCGAGCCAAGTGGGACGAACGTGTTTCATGTGGGCGTGCTCACAATGCCAAGTGACTTACATTGTCCTGATAACCCGGCAGCCCATAACCCATGTCCCCCGTGCTTACTGGCGGCATGTCCTCGCGGGGCGTGCCGGGACCGTTCGCGGGGGAGTTCTTCATGGCATCCATGTCGCCTGAAATGTCGACGGGGTTAAAAACTGTCACCGTTAGGCTTCACTGGAGACGTTAATAATAATAATGATTGAATGAATTGCTTTTTAACGTTGCCAAGGGTATTTTTTGCTCCATAGGTAAAAACAGAATAATAATAATAATAATGATAATATTTAACAATACCAGTAATAATAATTTTATATTGTTAATTTTAAATAATACCAGTAATAGTATTTCAATAATAATAATAATAATAATAATAACAATGAATGAGTGTTTTACGTAATAATAATAATAATAATCATAATAATGATATTTAACAATACCAGTAATAATAATTTTATATTGTTATTTTAAAATAATACCAGTAATAGTATTTCAATAATAATAATGAATGAATGAGTGTTTTACGTAATAATAAAAATAATTAAAATAATGGCAATATTTATGAGAAAAGCAAAATAAACTTTTCTAACCTGGCATTCCGACGGGCGACATACCATTCATAACAGGGGGCATATCCCCAGGGCCCATGGGACCCATTACGCCATCAGGCCCTCCCATAGGGAACTGAAACAGCAAGAGATGTCACAAATTAAAATTCAACATTCAAAACAAAACAAAATTCACATTTCCTGCAGTAAAAATATTTTGTGTTATAAACAAGACCATCTGCAGATGGTGTGTGTGTGTGGTCACTCACCCCTGGCATACCAGGCATAACACCTGGACCTCCGGGCTTCATCATGTACATTCCACCATCTGAGTTGCCCGCGTCTGGCGCTGTGAGAAGGAAAAAAAGGCCGTCAATAAAATACAATAAAAAGATTAAAAGAAAAGAGTCTTCGTTTGGTCATCAAGACGATTAGGTGGCTCGTACGCATAAAAGTGACTTAATATTCTCCCTGCTGAATTAGCCACAGACTCTTTGGGGCATCTCAGTTGCCTGCAGCAGGGAGATAGTTAAATTGATTCTTATTTTCTTGTCTGTTTACAATTCAGACCTGTGCTTCACGAAAGGTTTGTACTGTAATTAGACGTAAATCAGGGCACAGCATGAAATAATGGAAACCTCAATTCAGGCACCAATTACTGGTACGACCCTTTCGTGAAATGCACATACTTGTAGATAAAAAAATTGAACGAAAGTTCTTCAACTAAGTGAGAAAATCATTTAGAAGCTCTCATAAAATCTACATTAACATCCAAGGAAAATGAGATACGGGAGAGAAGCAGCAGTAAAATGTCTCACCCTGCGGACTGGGCATGATGGGTGTTCCTGGAGGACCTGGAACCTGGGGACCCTGTAAGCAATAGAACGACACACACATTTACGTCAAAGTTAAATAAACATCTCTGGCCTGGATTTCTCAAGATAAAAAAATAATTACATTTAAAAATAAAATAATTCAGAATTCAGACATGGTAAAACTCAGTTCATAACCGGGGTTCTTTCACTTATATCAGTTTAGGGCAGGAGGAAACCCGCAACATCCGTAGTGCTGATTGTTGCAGTAAAACTGCGAGCATCGGCTGGTACTGACAAGACCAAGGATGTAATTATTGGATGCAACAGTTAATAACATATTGTTTACAATACTTACATTATAACTTCCTGGTGATGCTGACGAGTAACTTAGCTGAAACATTAGAATGAAGTATTTGTTATTACGAGTAACTTAGCTGAAACATTAGAATGAAGTATTTGTTATTTCGAGTAACTTAGCTGAAACATTAGAATGAAGTATTTGTTATTACGAGTAACTTAGCTGAAACATTAGAAGAAAGTATTTGGCATTACTTGCTTGCTTAATCATAGACAACAAGAAGCGTAAACCTTCAAAATTGCCTATACTATGGTTGTGTCAAATGTTCTGATTCAATCCCCAATGTTAGTACAAGACAAAGGTGTACAAGACAAATTATTAATAATTTCTTTGGCCTACTTAAAAAAAGAATTATTAATAATAAATCTAATAGAATAATAAGCTAGGCCTAATATCTAGCATCGAGATATTGAGTTTTTGTACGTATGAGCTACCAACAAGAGATGTCCTTCATTAGGTAGAGAAAACACACAATCATCCACTTGTAATATGATTTCTTATTGCAAGATGAATACATACACAGAGTGCATGGAGTGTAGTGCATAATAAAAACATATATTTTTTATTATATTTCAAGAAAGTTCTTTCATTGCCACTACTTATGATCAGCCTACAGCGAGCTTTGGAAGTCTGACACAGGCTTGTCTTTAGTTCATTTGTGTGCATGGTCTGATGCCGCTTAGTGCATTGACACTGTAAAGTGTGCTACTGCTGCTTAGTTTGACGATACTGTATACTGTGATACTGCGACGATACTGTATAGTGTGATACTGCTGCTTAGTGTGACGATACTGTATAGTGTGATACTGCTGCTTAGTGCAACACTACTGTATACTGTGATACTGCTGCTTAGTGCGACGATACTGTATAGTGTGATACTGCTGCTTAGTGCAACAATACTGTATAGTGTGATACTGCTGCTTAGTGCAACAATACTGTATAGTGTGATACTGCTGCTTAGTGCGACGATACTGTATAGTGTGATACTGTTGCTTAGTGTGACGATACTGTATAGTGTGATACTGCTGCTTAGTGCAACACTACTGTATAGTGTGATACTGCTGCTTAGTGCAACAATACTGTATAGTGTGATACTGCTGCTCAGTGCGATGTTGGTGTACTCACTGATGATGATGTGGGCGGCCACCTTCCCTGGCCTTGCCCTGGACCTCCGGGACCCCCAGGCCTGGAACACAACCACACAATCACGATGAAGTGGATGATGACAATCAACAACAATCAATATTCAATATTAGGACATGAGAAAAATCATTAAAAAGTTACTTTAACTAATTTATTTTACAGTCAACGATTGATGTAAATCTGTTTACAGTCAGCGACTGATGTATTGTTTTTTTTAACTTACAGAACATAATTACCATTATTCGGAAAAAATATGAAATACATGTATTTTACAGCAAGTGATGCAATGTTTTATGTTGCAGCAATTTATTTTACAAGAATAAGAATGAACTCATTTCATGTACGCATTTTACAACAAGGATAATAACAATTGATCTTGAAATAACTTGACCAACAATAGTTTTCAGATTTGGCGATGTGGAGACAAATCCAGGTGTTCTCCATAGTACACAATGTACACATGACTTACATTGACATGGGAGGCATCCCTGCTGGACCCCCAGGGCCCATACTTGAGTTGGGTGGTGGACCCCTCATCCCACCGTAGCTGGGTAAGCCATCGTAACCCTGCAAGGAGTGCTGGAGTTGGGAAGAAAAGAAAAGAAACTGAAATAATGTCCAGATTCATCAGATGTTAAAATGATTGCAAGTTAAATTTGTCTTATTTTATTCAAAGTGATTGCAAATGTTTCATTACAGAGCATCCATGGTAGCATCAGTGGAAAGAAGGTTAAAGATAAAATTGATTGAAATTAGTGCTTTATGTCGCAGCAGGAATATTTCACCCATACATGATTATATAAAGATTTTAAAAAGGACATACACAGAGAATTATGAAGACACTTTTTTGCATATTGCTTCCCTACAACATTGAATTTTTCGACAGATATAATAATATTCCTTTTAGCACCATCCAAAAATGTATATAACTACTTTTTAAAAGTGCTCTAGTGCTCTGTTTTCTACAACATCTTGGGGGCAGTGGATGGTATGGGATAAGAACCTAAAGCAAGCAAAGGTCAAGGATAACTCACAGGGTTCATTGGCATCCTGTTTCCAGGGTGATTCATTCTCTGCATTGGACCCATTCCTGGATGACCTGCAGAATAATCACCATCATAAACATCATCATATGTAATAAACATCATATGTAATAAACATCAACATATGTAATAAACACCATAATACAGGCCTCAAAGTTACTAAAGTTTTCGAGGAGCCATTTGGCTCCTGCAGGTCCAGAAACACTTAAAATAAGTGAAATACTGGTCACCAAATGCAAAATTAGGTCGCCATGGCTCCCAAATTAGTTGCTAATTTGAGCCCTGTAGTAAACATCATATGTAATAAACACCATCATATGTAATAAACATCATATGTAATAAACATCATCATATGTAATAAACACCATCATATGTAATAAACACCATCATATGTAATAAACATCATATGTAATAAACAACTACAAACCATAAGGTATTATTGTCATGTGTGTCGATGCTATTTGATCAGGCAGTGAGTGAATTATTGTTTTATGTCACAGCGGGAATCTTAAGTGACGATCAATCAGGCAGAGAGGTAAACAAAACTATTACATGAAAGGTAGCTGGCTATGAACCATTCAAACTAACATCTTTTGTAAAAAAGTGCCATTCATTTAATAAAATTGAGTGAGTTATTGTTTTACGTCACTGCTGGAATCTTTCACCTATGACCGATTATTTTTTTATATAAAAAGTAATATATATATAAAAAACGTGTGACAAATATGTGAAAACATTTCATTTTAAAATCCCAATTAATCTATATTTTGGCGATGCATTAAACTTTCCACTGCTGTTGTTAAAAAAATTAAAATATAAAAATATGTAAAAAAATTAAATAAATTGCTGCTCTACTGGGCATTAGCAGTTGTACACAGCATGAAGGAGGTTACATGTACAGTGCAGCAAGTATGGTACACTAGAGCCATCAGTGGAGTTGGCTCTTCAATCAAAGGAGGTAAGGAAATGCAGGGTTTTATTGAATGGGGCGAAGGATATCCCTGCAGTAAATGAACTGTCAGTTGCTGCGAAGCCGCATCACAAACCATGAAATTGCTCCCGGTATAAAGTGCTTTCTAATCTCCATGGATAAAAGGCAACACTCTACGTTTTCTTTTGTGCTGGCCGGCTGTCGGCTGATGAAATGAGAAGCCTGTGTGCCACTGACAAGCCACTAGGATGCAAACAAGCTGAAAATGACATCTCAAAACCCTATTAAAACCTCGAGACCCCATTCTGTGATAGGTGGGAAAACTTATTTGCATGTGAAGGGATTCTATGGGCGAGACGTAATTCCTTAGGAAATGATGTTGACATCGGCATTGATTTTTGTATACATCGCCTGCTGCTTGATATATACAGAGATCTGCAAACAAATTAAGTTTATCAAACTTCGGCCTCGAAAGAGTCTCAAACTTCCCGCTGTTAGGAGAAAATTAATAGATTAAACATTATCCCCTTTTTGAAACAACTGCTGAAGCTCCTGGAGGCTGGCCTCTGAATACAAACCAATTATCTCCTAGTGTTGACATTTGCCAATGCAGGTCTGTCTATGGAGTTACAGGGGTATCTGGAAGGAGGCTGTGATCAAGTTAGGCAACTCCCACTGGTCCACGAGATCTCACGAGCGTGTGGAGACTCATCCAGATGTAACACAGACTCGCATTAACATGGGAGTCGGGGGGGGGGGGGGGAGATCAGTTGGACACAGGCAACCATGTGGATCAAGGGAGATGTGACAAAATAACAGCCATGCCTGGCTACCTGTCAAGGCACCTCGTCAACATTGTGGTTGCTGGAGGGAAATCCCGAGCACGATCTGCGTTTCCTGGCACGTGGTCAATGCTTCTATTTGGAACTGTGAACATGTGCCTCAATTACGACTAATCTATACAGTAGAGTTCCATAGTGGAGTTAGTGATACCTGCACAGCAAAACTACAGATCACTAGTGGATGGCTTTATGGACTCGGATGCGTGAAGACTATTCACGTGATACAAGTCCACAGATACACCAAGAGATGTAAATATGGAGTCAATATCCACTGCCTTTATACAAGAAATTACGTTAATTACATTACAGAACATTCATATCACATTCATCTGCAGAAGATGATCATAACGTATTCAACATCGGAACACTTTCCAATAATGTCTATAAACACTGACAACCACAATACAGAGAGTAACAGTGTAGTCAGGAAATGTACATGTCTAACTGGGATCCAATCGAATGCAGAAAGTGCTAGTTTCAACTTTGGATCCATTCAGCCTGTCATGCTCCATAGACTAATGGACGTAATTTAAAGTGACAATGTCAACATTTCAAGCTTAGTGTTGTGGGTGCTTTAACAGTAGATAGAGATGTGATGTGGAGACAGTACTGAGAGAGCAGTCAGCTGGAGGCGGAATACACTGTGGAAATGCACAGGTCAGATGAAGATGGAGGCACAGGTCGGACACATACAGGTCAGGTGGGGACACAGCTCAGACACGTACAGGTCAGGTGGGGACACAACTCAGACACATACAGGTCAGGTGGGGACACAGGTCAGACACATACAGGTCAGGTGGGGACATAGGTCAGACACATACAGGTCAGGTGGGGACACATACAGGTCAGGTGGGGATACAGGTCAGACACATACAGGTCAGGTGGGGACACAGGTCGGACACATACAGGTCAGGTGGGGATACAGGTCAGACACATACAGGTCAGGTGGGGACACAGGTCGGACACATACAGG